>JAANDH010000713.1:150864-165452 GCA_011799765.1 Nymphaea thermarum
TGGGAGGAATAGCCAGAGGGACTCAACCTCCGGCGACGATTCAGGCGGTTGAGAGCTGCTACGACGATGGCAACGGAGATGAACAAAATTTGCCAGAGGACCTGAACAGAAATGCCGGCCGCTGATTGCCGTCGGGCTCTTCTTGGGCGTTGCTACCGTTGTTTCCGTTCTGAGATGTGCCCTTGTTTACGTCGTTCTCCTGAGAGCAGAAAACTCGAAAAACCGAGAGAGAGAGAGAGAGACGTGGGAGAGAGAGGAGACCATGGGCATAGCACCGAGAGCTAAAAAGACAGAAACAGAACAGAGACAGAGAGGTATCGGATGAAGACGATCCAAGCTCTGGCTCTGCATGGATTGTTTCTGTCGTGAGGCGGCCTGACAGTCTTAGCCTGCAATGATGATGTGAGCGAATGCATGATTGGTATATCTACAAGATAAAATGTACATATGCATGATATGATTGGGAAAAATTCCTTTTGGCCTCTTCCGCAAAACCTGGCAGAGAATTTCCAAAAGTCTTTCTCTCCTTTCGTGATCGATACGACGGGTGAGGCACTCGAATGGTTTCGGAAATCGAGTAAGCGGACAGCCCTCTACATTGATTTCTTCTGCGCCCTGGCAACTCGGTGAGCCCGTCGCGAGAGAGGGAGGGAGAAGAGCTGGTGCGCTTCCTTTGCTGTTCTTTGGCTCCTTCTCTTTGAGTAAAAGAAAAAGCATGGAGAGGAAGAGGTGCCGGAGCAGTGGTGGTCAGCCGGAAAGTCAGAAGGCAGCGGCGAGCAAGCCGGTGGGAATGTACTTCTCCAAAGTCCTAATAGGGGACTTCCATTCGAAGCTTGTAATCTCCTCTTACTCTTCGTTTTTTCTTTTCATTTCTCCTTCTATTTCTAAAGTTGTTCGCTCTTCTCATCTTTCTTGGTGGGCTTCTGCGTTTGGATTCTACTACAGATGGAAGAGGGTGTTGAAAGCTTTCGTCCCGCCATCTTTTTTGATATGGAAACTTTTTCTTTTTAATGTTTTCTTTCATAATATGAACAGTTGTCGGTTATTTGTCAATATGGGTGTCCAGTGTCCTGTTTCTTCCTTCGAGTTGCTCTTTTTGAGTGCTGAAGAAACTTGAGGATGAAAATGTTGCTGGGAGTTCTTTTCTATGTTCTACTTACGTCGACCGACATACGTCCTAAACGCTGTAACGGAGCTGCTTAGCCACGCCGCTGCACCCCTATTGCAGCAGATGTTGGTGCTACTCCAACTCGCCAAATTCAATAGTTTTTAGTGTCAAATGCGGTCGACCGCACTTGCATGCACATCATATTCAACTTGCTTGTTTATCAAATGAGTCATAAATCATTAGATTATTCGTAAACAATATGTTATGTTCTGTCTTTTGCTGTTTATATCTTGCTTTTGATATTAAAAGTTGGCGCACCCGCACCCATAGTTTCTTGCTTACCAAGGATAACATAATATCGTTAGCAAGACTTGCGTGCATGCATGAGTCATATGAATCAGATCTCCCTTATTCTCTCACGCTACTCTTTTCGTGTTCTGTTTCCTTGTAGTGTCCGTTTTGTTTCCTTGTATCTTTATTTTTCCTTCTTTGGATGTTTGTAACTTACTTCTGCCTGGGCCACCCCTATGTGATACATGCCAAATCGTCATATATAGAATTGGACGACGGCAGTCGGATGGAGGATTGAGGAACAGACTGTACTTGTTTATGGATTTCTGTTAAATCTTGAAACCAAGAACTCTGTAGTTATTCATTGGCTTTTTTTTCCCCCTTGTGTTCTTGATCTGTTGCATGTATGGGTTAGGATGGATATTTGATTGGTTAAGCTGATTTGTTTAGGAAAAGATACAGCTTCTTGTTGATTGATTGAGTCAATTCACCCGAACCATGGTCTTGTTAGGTAAGAAACTGTATTCTCTTCTGGTGATGCCTGAGTTGATTTGGTTTTGTTATTTTATTCTGGTTCTGCGCTTAGCTGGGTGTATTAGATACGTTATGGGAACAACTCGTCCATAAAAACCCCTGTGAACTTTAGGACACATTTTACAAACGACTGGATGATGTTTTCTTGTTTGCTGCTTTTCTTCTTTCGGGTGAAAAATTCCAATAGAGTGATTTTTAATGCTAAACTGTCTAATTTGACATAGTAATGGCAAAGTGCTGTTGTGTTGCAACTTTGCCATGTGGATTGTACTTATGTATATTATGTACCAAGCGTATCAGCTGGAGTTTGCTCTCTTTTTGTTCTATACTTCTTTTGATCGATTTCATGAGTATTGTTCTGTGACTTCTGTCTTTATTTTTTGTAGTACATCCCTCCAGCCTTTGCAAGATTAATTGAGGATGACGATTCTAAGGATGCCACTTTGAACACTTCAATTGGATGTTACCAGGATATAGAAGTTCTTAAAGACAGCTATAGCACGTTTTTTCAGAGTGGTTGGCGTGAATTTGTTGAGCATCATTATTTAGAAACCGGGGAGTTTCTTGTTTTCCGGTATGATGGTGGTATGCAGTTTGACGTCAAAATATTTGGTAGAAGTGGATGTGAAAAATTTTGTTTCAAACCAGTTCTAGTGGAGGACAAGAATGCCTCTCTGTCAAACATTTGTATGTGCGACCCTGAAGTATCAAGAAATGAATGTGAGGATGAAGTTGCTGAGGACAATTGTCAGAGGTTGAGCAAAAAATGTAGTTCTTCCTAGAATTTTGTTAATGAGGTATAACTTTCAAGTAGTTGAAAGCTGTCAAAGTTGACTCTGCATGATTATTTGTTCATTTGCTAAACTGTAATTTGGAATGTTATGTTACCATATCAGAATTTTGTGAATACTAAGGTGTTAATTTTGCAGTCTGGTCAGTGTATTGGCTTGGGATCACACAGAACTGACCTAGATTTGCATCTTAGTGTTAGCTTCTTTTTAGCAGAGCACGGATGTTCTTCATATGACTCCTTGTAGAGATCCTTTAAAGTCAAAGAGGCATTCTGCAGCTGAGATAAATGGATCCACGCCTGGGGAGGCCATCCTGATTTTGTGATTAAGCTGTCAACTACAAACATCTCTAAATGCTGAGCTGTAATTCTATCTTTTGATTATATGCATCTTATGATTGAATTTGCTTTGAAATAATTTCTTATATTTGTGGTCTTTATGGTGCTGTTAGGATGTAGTTTTGTATGGTCTGTTTGAATATGACCAAGATGCACATGATAGAATTCACCAACACATACCACTATTTGCATATGATGTTAATAATTAATGAACTGACTGTGATTCCATGGTAGCTGGCTTTCTTAACAGGTTGTTTCTAACCTTTTATACTTGGCCCATTTATTGCATTTGACCTACGAACAAAAATTGAGGTGCCTTTACATTAAGATTGTATCAAGTTAGAGATGCCTTGTCCTATTCATTTAAGGATAAGGATCAACCTCCCATTAAACTTGTTTGAATGGCTCACCGCAAGCCGTCAATTTTTGTTATTTGATATTCTTCATATAGGTCATCCACAGCATCACAAAAAGAAACTGTGTGAATGTGCTCAATTCATCTTCAGATCAGCAGTTGTGTGGACCTCTCTGATTGTAAGATTTAACAGTAAGGCCAACCTCATCTGGCGCCCTTTAGATGGGTTTTGATTGCCTTGGTACTGAGGTTAAGAGAAGAGATGTGTTAAGAGATATCTTGATCTTTCTTTTGCGACATTGTAAAGCTTCATCTCTTTTCTCTAATGTCACCTCTCTGTTTTCTAGTCGATCAACCACCTGCCTTGTGCATGTAAAACCAGGAAATTTTAATTGCAGGAATCGTCTGTAATTGAATTCCTGAAGCATATTAGTGGATTCCATTTTTATTCAAAAACAAAACTCAATACATGTCATAATCTATGTTACATAGGTACGGGTACGGGTACGGACCATTTTCAAAAAACGTGGGTACGGCCGTACACACGGACATATATATATATATATATATATATATATATATATATATATATATATATATATATATATATATATATATATATATATTTTAAACAATGACAAAATGCTAAGGGTGTTCCTTTAAATACATTTTTCTTGAATTTTTCTGATTTTTACTAGTTTTTTCTGATTTTTTCTGATTTTTTTTATATTTTTCTGATTTTTTTTGATTTTTTATATTTTCCTGCTGTACCCAACCCCGTACCCGTACCGGCAGGGTACGGGGCCCTCCTAGCCGTACCCATGTGACTAAGGTCATAATCATTAAGTTTTCCCTTCTCGTACTCCACTTGTTGTTTGTCACTGGCTGCTCAAGTTTTTGATGATTGTACATTTGTGACGATGCCCTCTTTATCTTGCTATACTGAACTGGCTTTGATTCAAATCTGCAGCATGTAAATGGTTCTATAAGGCGAGGTATATTAACACCAAAGTCTTCTCTGACTTTGCAGGATGCAAAGTCATAGATCATGGCCTCCTTAAGCGGCATTCTTCTTGGGCTATGTTACGAAAGGCTGGTCTAATTTTGTGAAGGAAAATCATTTGGTTATAGGGGGCGATGTGTCTTCAAATTGTCCGGGGAACCGATGATGTTCTGGAGATGTTCATTTTCTGTGCCGACCTGCTCCATCGTTTCTTCAGGCGTGGTGCTTGTATGCAGGCTGAGGTGTCTGGAATGTTTTACTGAAAATTGTGTATGATCGTCAAACAAGAACAAAACTCAACATAGACAATGTTACAGAAATGAATGATGATACATCTCAACAAAAACTCACTGTTCTTTTTTACTGGCCGTTGATTGATTTCATCTGTGGATAGAACTTTCAATCGTGTTATAGTAATTTCGTTGGTTTTCATACATCTTTTCGATGTTATGATGAATGGTCTTGATAGAAATTTTTAGATGATTTATAAATGGTACAGTAATACCAGTGGGTGGTTTAACATTACCGAGAATGTGCTTGATTAACTCGTATCTATAATTTGAACCCCGTGCTTTTTGACATTGTGAAGAGAAGAGCGACAGATGGAGACAGCTGCACCAAGAGAGATGTGAAGAGGGAGTGGACAAAGGGAAAGAGTGGAAGGGCGGCCCCAGATTGAGTTAGATCGGTAGATGGGGATTTCGCATCTCTTGGTGGTCTGATCTTCACATTCTGTGACAGTATCGTCCATATAAGGTGGTGGGTATTTGGTCTGGCAACAAGCCAGAGATGGGTCAAGCCTTCAGGAAGCTCTTCGATACCTTCTTCGGCAACAAAGGGATGAAAGTGCCTCTTTTCTTCCATCTTTCTCATTAATACTTTCGCTGGTAAACTTGGATCGTTTAACATTTTTTACCAAGTTTTTTGGTCACAAGTTTTATGCGGGTTACAAGGGGGTAGGAAGAGATGGATAAGAAGGCATGTTAAAGAATCAACGAGGCTCGAGACCGAATGGAATTGCACATGTTCAGCATGGAGCCCCCCAAGAAATAAACATCCAACTTCTCCGCTTGGTTGTGCGTCCTGACGGAGCTGCGGCGAAGGGAGACGGAGCTGCGGCGAAGGGAGGAGAAATATGCCTCAAAATCTGTCTCGGAAGATTCTAAGACGCCCACAACGCGGCCTTTCAGCAAAACCTACAGCTGGAGAAGAGACGCCGTCTGTATACTATATATGTAGATATATAACTTTTTTCTTACATAGAGCCCTCGGTTATATAGAGTGATCCGTAGATACCGGAGACCTTTTGAATTCATGCTGTTTTTAACAAAGACGTGAACCTTCTAATGTATTTATAAAAATTTAATAAAATCATGTTTTTCTTCTGTAAAAGTAAATTCATTTATACTATCATAATTTTAATGTCATGGCAGCCGTTCATTTTTTACTATTAAAGAAACACTATTTATGTAAGAAAATGAGTAACTATCATTGCAAATATATATATATATATATATATATATATATATATATATATATATATATATATATATATATATATATATATATATATATATATATAAAAGTGAGCCACTAGACAATGCTTGCAGTAAAAGTCAGTTGGCAGACAAAAAAGAGCGAGAGGTTACTACCCTCGGCTCCATCAAAGCCCCTTGCAAAATCATTAAGAGGAAAGTGGTCTAATTCGTCTTGGAAGATAGCCCTAGCCACCGGCGCACAAGAGGAAGTCTCCTAGGCCGTCCGCTCTATTTCTGGTAAGTCTGCAACCTTCATCGTTTGTTTCTCTTCCATCTGTCTGATCTGCCACGTGTCACCCATTCACCCCCTTTCCCTTTTGCGTCAGCCACGTGTCTTCACCAGCTATCCCGGTCCCAGCCGCCAAATCTCCCCAAACCTATCGCTTCCTACAAGTTTGGAAGCCCTAGCCGCTGCACGTCACCTTCCCTTTTGGTTTACTTTTCTCTAGTCAACCCTAGCCCGCAGCTTGCCCTAGTCCTCCATCGCTCCACGTGTCAACATCTCCCAGCTCCACTTGCCCCATCATCCGCCACCTCACCAGCCACGTCCCCAACCTGGTTCCACGCATTGCCACGCGGCGTCCACCTCAGCTCCACGCAATTTCCCCTCCTCCCAATTTGGAAACCCTTTGGCGCGTCCCCCATCTCCTTCCTTCTTTGTCGCCAACTCTTTGACCCTCCTAACCTTGCCAAAACCGCACTCCCTCATCGCCCTCCATCTCATCCACGTGTCATCCATCTAAGAGAGAGGAGAGATCTCATCGGCTCCACCTTGGCCCCATGCCAAATCCTCCACATTCCGCCACGATTCCTTGTCCTAACTTTTAGGAAAGGATCGGAGCTTCCCTTCCTTATCGCTAGATTCAACCTAGCGCCTCTTAGTGGTGGCCGTAGATCGGGCCACGTGTCCCTGTCCTAGGCGCAACCCAACTAGGCAACACCAGCCTAGCCAACTCCCTCACCTCCTTAGGCAACCTCGCGCACCACCTCACCCGATCCTTTAGGAAACACCTCACCCTCAAGCACCCTTGTCCTAAATCAGCAAGCCAGCGTAGGCCAGCGCCCAGTTGAGCCCATCCGGCCACTCTCGGCCTTGCCCTTCGTCACGTCGGCAACATCCGACGTGCGTGGCCAAGCCACCAAGGCAATAGGCAAGTAGACGTTGCCGGTTCCCCGGCTGCAGCCCCCTCGGCTCTCCCGGCCGCATTCCAGCTCGCGGCCCTAGCAACAGGCGGTCGCTCCTCTCGGTGCCCAGCAGCAGGCGGCTGCCCCATCCCGCAAGGCATCTCGGCAGCAGGTGGCTGCGAAGGCCCGGCTCCCTCGGCCCACCTTGGCCCGAGCGACATGCACCCCTCGGCCCTCCTCTACGGGTCCTGACTGCAGGCGGCAGTCCACACAACCGAAGCTACGTGTGGAGGCACTTTTGAAGTGGTCTTCTTGTACCGTAGCTGCGATACCCGGGGCTTGGTACTTCACCAAGCGGTCACTTTTCTGGCATAGCCAAGCTCGTCCTTGGCCGGTCTATTCCCTTGTACCCCTTGTAGCTCACGGGTGGTACTTTTAGATTCCTTTTAGTTTGTTTATTGTTTTGCTTTAGCCCGGCTTCAGCCTTAGTCCTTGTTAGTGATACCTCGGAGGTGCAAGCGCCAAGGACAGACCACAGAGGGCTCGACCTTCCTATTTGGGATCGGGCATGGTTTGCACGTTAGTTGATGGTTTGTTATGACTATTAGGTTCCTGTTAGTTTGTTTATTGTTTTGCATTAGCCCGGCTTCGGCCTTAGTCCTTGTTAGTGGTACCTCGGAGGCGCAAGCGCCAAAGACACGACCACAGAGGGCTCAACCTTCCTATTTGGGATCGGACGTGGTTTGCACGTTAGTTGATGGTTTGTTGAGTGAGTTGTGAGTGTATCATTGTATAGAATGTGATTGCACTTGCCTCACACCATCGTAGTTCTCTTGTAGTAGGTTTGGCCTAGTTAGGTTTTTGGGATACCCACTTGTACTCACATCCTACTGGGTTTGCGTCGGGGTCCTGTCCGACCGGGTAGCTCAATTGTATTAATTTGCTTTAGGATTTTTGGTTTATAAATCGATCCTTAAGTAGGTCTTGGGAATAGGACTTACGATTGGTTAGACTTTCTAGTCACAACCGGTTGAGTCCTAACAATTGGTATCAGAGCCGTCTTGAGGTTCAAACGTCAGTGTGAAGACTTGGCATTTGAAGATTCATCTAGAAGAGTCATCACCACTTCTGACAAAGTCATGTTTTCAGATTTGCAGTAGACTCGATTTCAGTTGGTAGAGTTAGCAATAGTTAAGCAGTTTTCGGTTTTCTAGATTGTAACCGCCAACATCAGTTTATCAGCAGATTATAAGGTCAAATAGAGTCAGAATAGCCTGAAATTTGGTGGAGAGCTTCGTAATTGTATGTGCTCCAAAAGTTATTTAGGCATCAGACGTGATTCCTCCGAAATCCTTGAGATTTTGGCCCTACACCAGATTAATAACCTGAGTGGACAGAACCTATCCGAGTGACAGTCCGCCAGGAAGATTACGATGTTTCAGAGGCTTCCAGAGGTCAAATTGAACTCAAATTTTGTGGGTAACCAGATAACTATCCACACTTAGTGCTGACCAATTTTGGAGTCGAAATTCCATCGATTGGAAGTTCTGTAAGTCTGTCTGAAAAACAGTCTAGACTGGATTGTGCACACCGCACAACCCAGGTGCTTGAGCTCGAGGTGCGCTGTCGAGGCGTCAGGTGGATGCGACAGTTTAGCCCCCATTTTTGGGCCCAGCTAAGAGCGAGAGTTAGTCGCCGAGGCGCCAGGCGGGCGCGGTGATAGGTGGACTAGTTTCTCCCTCCCTTTGCGCACACAAGACAGGAGTGTGGCTGATAGACAGAAGATCTAGTGGCAGCTTGCAATTTGGTTTTAGCTTCAGTAGCAGTTTAGTAGTGTGTTTGATTCCAACAATCATAGCAGTAACAATTGCTTTAGCCATTTGCTTGATAGAGTAGAAGACGAATATAGGTGCACGTCTAGCAGAACCTATCATGGATATATTCCTTAGCATCTATAAAAACGGAGTTTGTGTACATAGAGATTGGTTGCTCCGTGGAAACAATTGGGACCAAGGTTCAAGAGAAATCTTGTTCACGGCTGGTAGTGATCCTCACTGTGAAGTGGTAATCCAACACCCTAGTGTAAGGGAATGACATTTTCAATTAGTTGTTAAGAAGGACACCCGTCAGATTTGGATCACCAATCTTACTGAAATGGGTAGACTCACTGTAGCAGGGGAAAAAGTGAAGCCATACCATTGGAAAAAAAATATCTCCCGAAGAATACATCCATGTTGGAACCATGAGATCAGAGTTTGTGTTGGAGGCAATACCCTTGCCAAAGACCACAATACCAAAAGAGCCGGATACAGAGTCCAGTGATGGGAATGAGGAAGAGACCTCATCAGAGCCTGATAATGACAATAGTAGCATGGAGACTTCAAGCGATGAGGAACCAGATTTGCCTAATGAAGGGTGTGCCACCCTTAACACCCTCGAGCCCACAAAGTATGAAAAAGTTTTCTCTAAGAAAAAGAGAATACTCGGGACTCCTCGTCCTTCTATTCCTACGGGCAGCCCGCTATGGTTTCACACGAAACCTTACCCAAGGATAAGAAAGGCATACTCGGTGCAGCTAGTGAGTTCTTCCCTATCGGCATCCCATGCGAGAAAAGCAAAAATGAGGCTGGGTTGGATATCACACCTAAGCCCCCCTCAGTAAAAACTCAAAAGGGATTACTAGATACTCCTAGATCTACAAAAGAACTAGCTCCAATTGAAGATAGCGAGAAAACTATACCAGTAGTGTCAGACTCAGTTCCTCCACCACGGCGTACGGGCAATGCAAAGGGCAGTTTTATACAGTATAACCGCCAATACCCATCAAGCCTAATCCGAGTGATGCAGAGCGCAAGGCAGAGATTAATACAGGGCTTTTGGAATTAGATCAACTCGAAACAGGCAATGGAAACCAAAGACCCGTATCCCATGCCTACCAAGAAGATACGGTTGGGCAGAGAGTGAATGGACTCGAGGCTCCATCGGAAGAAAGAGCCAACCCTATAGGTCTTTTACCTCTTAAAAAACTCCTTACTTGATGGACTCAAAAGGCAGCTATGAAGGTTTACTTCCCTTCCTAAGCCTACCAAAATTTCAGAATCTTGGACAACCCAAGAAATTTTGAGGGAAATCGATTGCTTATGCCAGAGCACAGAGTTAAGTGAAAGGGGCCTACTCAACACGGTACAAACAGTGTTGCATGATACGAGGTCTATATCTCTTGAGAGACAGACATTTGAATCCAGTCCTAGTTTGGTGCCGAGACATGACAGCAAAGAGCTTTTAATGTGTCAAGCTCTAGCTCCACCTAAGAAAAGGGTGGAAAGCCCATACAAGCTTGAACCCCTTGAACACATACGTCCGAATGATGAAGCCGAGTTGGTTCACTCCAAGAAGAGCTCAGGCTTGATGTCAAAAGGTGTTGTAGAGAAGAATCTCCCAAAGCTATAAGTGTGGGAACCCAGTCCCTTAAAGATTACATGCAGACAGATTCAGAGGGGAGTTCGTCTGAAGACAAGATTATGCTAATACCCCCCTCAGGCATTCTTACGGATTTGAATCTCTTTGAGTCACCCAATAAAAAGGCACAAAGAGAACTCCAAATTAGGGTAACCCGAAAGTTAGTGAGTCAAAACTCCGAAACAGACAGAGCTGAAGACAAGAAATCCACTCTTGTAAAACATGAGGCAAAAAAGAAGGTAGCATGTGAAAATGTTTAGCCAACCACAGAGAAACCAAGCTTATGGATTGGCCCGAGCAGAATCAGAAACATTTAGAACCTCGCGTAAGAAGAATAAAGGCTCAGGCAAACCCAGAATTGAGCAAAGCCACTTAACATCCGGGAAATGTTAGAAGAAGATCTCCTAGCAGAAACTGACAGGATCCTTCCCGAATCGGAAGAAGACAGTATGGGCAGCAAGGAGGGTCGTCATAACCTCATTACAAGGTTGGAACGACCCCAACACAATTTAGGGGGTGACCCAAGCAGTTTGAGTGTGGCTAACCAAGTGCAAGTGTAGCTCACGGGTGGTAGTTTTAGATTCTTGTTAGTTTTATTGTTTTGCTTTAGCCCGGCTTCGGCCTTAGTCCTTGTTAGTGGTACCTCGGAGGCACAAACGCCAAGGACACGACCACAGAGGGCTCGACCTTCCTATTTGGATCAGGAATGGTTTGCACGTTAGTTGATGGTTTGTTATGACTATTAGGTTCATGTTAATTTGTTTATTGTTTTGCTTTAGCCCGGCTTCGGCCTTATTCCTTGTTAGTGGTACCTCGGAGGTGCAAGCGCCAAAGACACGACCACAGAGGGCTCGACCTTCCTATTTGGGATCGGGCGTAGTTTGCACGTTAGTTGATGGTTTGTTGAGTGAGGTGTGAGGACTACCTACGAGTTGGCTGAGGGCGGCGACAGCACGGCCGAGGCCAGACCAGCTGGCGGGAGCAGCCAGCCACAGGGCAGGGTGAGCGCTGATCGAGTGCGCTGAAGATGGCCGAGGACGGCCGAAGACGGCGCCGAGCAGCGCATCGCCGAGGGACTGCCGAGAGACGAAGGCGCCGAGCGCCCACGCCGTGCGGGGAAAGAACCCGCGGCCGACGACCCTGCTTCTTTTTATTGTGAGGCTAACCGGTTTTGCAGGGCAAAGGACTTCGGCACAAGGGAGGTTATTCGAGGAGGAGCCACGGCCAGCGACGAGGGCGGCGCAGAGCATTGCGAGGCTAAGGATCCCGCAGCCACCGTTGCCGACGCCGCCGCCGAGGGCAAGGACGCGCCAGCCGCAGCCGAGAGGAGTGCTAGCGGGGGCCTATGCAGCCAAGGGAGGTTAACGGGTTAAAAGCCCCACACACCGCCAGTGTGTCTACTTCTAGTGAGGCTAACCCGTCGCCCGGAGGACTTCATGCCATAGAGCTTGGCCAAGGTGATGTTATCCTGCCCACCCAAGCCAAGACAGACATACTCGAGTGGAGTGAACTGGACTAGACAGGCGCAACTCAGTTTACTGGACACATTGGGCGCACATCAGGGACAGCGTGTTCCGGACGGGGACTGTCAGAGCTCAGACAGACAAACAGTGGACGCACAAACTGGACAGGGATAGGAGAAGTCCAGGTGTTCAGGACAGAGACCGAGCAGGCAGACAGGACGGACAACCGCAGAACAGGAACAAAGGATGTTCTGGCGTCCAGAACAGAGTCACACCAGAAAACCGAGACAACAGAAAATGAAGGCCGTCTAGACCGAGTCTAGGCGAAGTGGGTTTGGACCCAGGCAAGGCATCGCGGCAGCACCTAGGAGCAGAGGAAGGACCCGAGTCGGAGACCTCTTGGTAGGCTGTCTCGGCCGTACCGATTCACTTGTATATAGTTTTGATTTTGTACCGGGACAGTTCAGGGACGTACCGGGTCACTGTAATTTTATAAGCTAAGTGATGAACATTAAGTCATAGTTTTAGATGAAATAGAAACTGCGTTTCTTTCTCTCGCGTGAGAGCTTGGTCACTGGTTACAAAGGCGTCTACTGTCGTCTTCCCCAATGCTGCTGTTCTTCTTCATCTCTGAGAGCCCTAGGCCGGAGGTGTCGTCGGAACTGTGGTAGAAGAGTTGAGCAACTAGAGGATTGGCGCCGGTGGCCAATACCGGAAGCTCCACTACATCCTTCAACCTCCAAGTGTGCTGGAAATGGCTTTTCCGTGAGCCGTAGGCCGGAAAGCTTCGCTGCAACGAGTGGCGTGCGGATCTTTTGATCACGGGAAAATCGAGAGGCGACATTCGGACATTGGAGGGCAACAGATGTGGCATCACTGAGTACGGTGGTGTCTTCCCTGTTGCACATCGACAACCAGAGGCTCATTTTCAGGTTGGTATCGTCTGCCTCCTCGATACTTAGCTAGAATGAGTGTTGTGTTCTGATAGGGCTGCGCCATCACTGCTGACGCCAACAACGATTTCCAGCAGTTGGATCAACGTTGTTGGTAAATCGGGTGAAACCTTTCTGATTCGAAGGATTGAAGGATCAATCGGTGCTGACAGACTTGTGGCATAGGGAGAACAGAATAAGGTTCTTCCTTGCACCGAGTTGAGATGGGCCGGTTGTGATTCCAATCGGTATTTCCTGCTGCAAGTGCATTGATCATTGTATTCTTTACTTGCAACGAGGGAACAAGGAGAAAACATTAAGGGATCGAGTCATTTCTCCCATGGAACAGTCCCTTGTTCTATCCCTGCGACCTTGTCGACCAGACACTGGTAATCTGTAAATCTGAAGATTCTGTCCCTCCTCTAGCTGCATGTGTGTGGAGGCAACTTTGGTGGCGCTTGCACTTTGCGCCGCTGCAAAGGCTAGCTAGCGTCAGTACAAAAGTTGCAGCGCTACTTTACTCCGCGCCATAAAACGTCCTTTCCCGCGAAACCTCGAAACACCCGTTTGGCGCTCGATTTTTCCTCCCTCTGCATCTGAGTTGTTGATCGGCCTGTGCTCCATCGGAAAATCGCTGGTTCATACACCTTGTCCCTGGTATATATAACTTAAAGGTTCAAACTATGAGTTGAAAAGTTTTGTTCTATCCTCATCGGCTATTAAGTAGTTGAGTTTCTAGGGTCCAAACATTAGACCACAAACTGGACTTGACTTCAGTCAATCTTAGTTTGGGTCTGGCTCTGGGTCAGGTGCAAGCTGGTCTGTCTTATGCTTCCTTGATGCTCCTTCTAGGGCTAAACAATTCAAATTTTCAAGAATTTGTATTTTTAGTGCCAACAGTAATTTGGACTGATGCTGTTAATTGTATTTAAGGAAAAGCAAAATTCCAAAATTTCTATGTAAACAAAGTTTAACTAAAATAAGTTTTTAAGGAAAAAGCTTACCTTGTGCAAGTTTCAAGTAGCCATAATTGGGTGGTTATTAATGTGACAAATCCTTCTGCTTGATTTCCGTATAGAATCAACAATAGGTTGGCAAACAAGATGAAGAATGTATAGCTCTTGTTAATGAGAAATCCACCTATTTAACTAAAGAGTTGTGCTTCAAATAGGTCGCTGTTTACTTAGCTACAGCTTAAGGAGAAAAGGTGTTTACTGTTGAGCACTTACGGGAGGCTAAAAGGTGACAGACAAGAAACCGCCACTAAAAAAACCTTTCAGTTTCAGCAAAAAAAATTTACAAATAATGGTCGGCTTCTGGAATAAACTCTAAACTCTTGGTTGCCAAAAAACAAATGGCTGCAGACTGCAGAGGATAGAAACAAAATGGGAGAGAGAGAGAGAACTTACGAAAATCCCAACAAAAGTTTATTAAAAAGGAGAAAAATGATGCGCAATATTATTCAGAGGGCAAGAATGTCGTTTTGTACTAAAGAAAGATAATTACAGTTTAAATACTATAATGAATGACGACTATGCTAGCTTCTTACAAGCTTAACTCGTCATTCATTTGAAAATACTTATTATTTCAAAACATAAGAGAGAAGCGTTTATGAATATTAAATATTTTAAAAGCAAGGATCATTATTGAA
>JAANDH010000714.1:0-147135 GCA_011799765.1 Nymphaea thermarum
ACATGACACAAAAAAGAGCATGGAATTTGTTCATAAAGCCCGGCCCGGCCCGGCCCGACATGGGCCGGGCCGGGCCTGATTTTTGGTGGACCTGCCCGGTACCCGGCCCGGCCCGGCCCGACAATATAAATGGGCCGGGCCCGGGCCCGGGCTTCAGGCCCGACGGGCCGTCCCGGGCCGACTGTTAGCGGGCCGGGCCAGCCCGGCCCGGCCCGATACCCACCCCTACTTATGTAACTCCTCTTGTAAATTGTGTGGAAGGATCACTATATAAATGGGTTGTGTGAGAATGTAACTCTCACCTCCCTTCCTCATTTCTCTTTTCCTACTCTCTCTCTTATCTTTCCTTTGCTCAATCTGGACGTGGGTTATACTTCGACACCCTAAATCTAACAACTAGCAGCCAGACTCTCTCTCTCTCTCTCTCTGCAATATTTTTCATTCACATACTTAAAAGGGTTACACGGGTATAAATAGAACCCAACAAGACAACATAGTAGATCGGATCCAAACCCAGACCCGATGATTCAAAACAACAAAACACGTCAACCACTCCCCCTCAAGTTGGGCATACATATCAAACATGCCCAGTTAGGATACATTTCTCTCGAACAAGGTCAAAGACAAGGCTTTAGTCAGAACATCGGTTGTCTGATCTTCCAACTTCATGTATGGTAGGACCAGTTCTTTAGCATCAATTTTCTCTTGGATAAAGTGACGATCAATCTCAACATGCTTTGTTATGTCATGTAACACAAGGTTGTTAGCCAAGTTGATTGCAGACTTGTTATGACAATCCATCTTCATTGACCCTTCAATCTTTATGCCAATATCAGTCAATAATACCTTCAGCCATAGTAGCTCAAAAACTCCCATGGCAACTGCTCTGTATTCAGCCTCTGCGTTAGAGCTGGAGGAGACATCTTGTCTCTTGCTCCTCCATACTATGAGATTCCCTCCCAGGTAGACACAGTAGCCTGAAGTGGATCTCCTAGTATCAACACAGCCTACCCAATCAACATCATAATACCCCTCAATCTCGAGAGGTCCTTGCCTAATATATAGGAGCCCCTTGTCGGGATTCTTCTTCAAGTAACACAAGATCTTGTCAACTGCCTTCAAGTGAGCATTCGTTGGAGCATGCATGAACTGACTCATCACATTCACAGCAAAGGTAATATCAGGTTTAGTGAGAGTAAGATATATCAACTTTCCAACCAAACGTTGATACCTTCCTTTGGCCTCTTCAGGTTCTCCATCTCTAATAATGAGCTTGTGTCCAATATCTAGAGGAGTAGAAGCAGGTCTACACCTCAGTTTTTCAGTTTCCTTTAGTAAATCTAAAGTGTACTTTCGTTGATTCAACACAAAGTTCATGCCAGACCTAGCGATTTCAATACCAAGAAAATATCTTAGCTTGCCAAGGCCCTTGAGATCAAACTCGACAGCCAATAACTCCTTTAGTCTTGTTATTTTATCTTCATCATCACCTGTAACAATTGTATCATCAACATAAACTAACAAAAGAGTAACTTCATAACTAGTCTAAGTTGTTCGAACCATGCTCGGGGAGATTGTTCGAGCCTATGTAACGCTTTCCTCAATTTACAGCACTTTCTCGGTTCTTCATATCCTGAGTGCATACACATATACACCTCTTCTTTAAGGTCTCCACTGAGAAAAACATTATTGACGTCGAGTTCGTACATCTTTCACTTCTTTATCACTGCTAAAGAGATAGTAGCTCTAACAGTCTTTATTTTTGCAACAGGAGCAAAAGTCTCCAAATAGTCAATTCCATATTTCTAATTGAACCCCTTGACAACAAGGCGAGCTTGTACCTATCAACACTCCTGTCTAGTTTGTACTTAATGGTGTAAACCCACTTAGATCCAACCAGATGAGCCGCTTTAGAGATCTTTATCACCTTTCACGTTCTGTTTCTTTTCAGAGCTTCTATCTCTTCTTGCATTGCATGAGTCCACCTGAAATCGCTCTGAGCCTCAGTGACAGTCTTGAAAATCACAGCAAAGAAAGCGATGATATAAAATATTTGTAGTCCTTCCTCAGTTTAGAATACGATATGAAGTTACCAATAGGGTGTTGAGTACATGACTTGACCCCTTTTCTAAGAGCGACGAGTAGCTCCTCATTAGCAACCTCTGTCTGAAACTCCTTTTCAACTGACTCCTCCCGAGCATGACTTGGTTGATCCAGGGAAGGTGTAGCATTGGGATTGGGAGTACAATTCTTTCTACCAGTCACCTCACCTGTAGGCAATCTTCGCCTACAATAAACCTGCCCAAACAAGTGGTTACGTTCTTGCTCAGTCCTTGTAGAACAACCTTCATCCTTCTCTTGCTCAAAAACATTTGTAACTGTAACTTGACTCTCTTTCCTTTTGTATTCCAAAAAATCTGTGAATTTAATTTCTTGACTTGGAGAATACTCTTTCTTTGACATAGACTTCTCCCCCTAAAGAGAATTCTCACCAAAATAAGAGACATGTTACAAGAAGGTGACATCCTTGGTAACATAGACATGACCAGTGGAGGGGTCTAGGCACTAGGAGAATAGCCAACAAAAATACCCTTAATCGACCTTGGATCAAGCTTTTTAACATTAGGATTATGATTATGAATAAAACAGACACATTCAAAGACACGAGGCGAAAGAGGAAATGGTTGACGACTCCCTAGTAGCATAGAATGGAGAGTCCACCCATTTAGCACACGACTAGGCATACGATTAATCAAATATGCACTAGCGATAATAGCATCACCCCAATAATGTTTTGGAAGCTTCCTTTGAAACAAGAAGGCCCTTGTGATATTAAGTAACAGACGATTCTTTCTCTCAGCCACCCCATTTTAGGGGGGAGTATAACTACAAGATGTCTCATAAACAATCCCCATTTCTGAAAGAAATCATCAACAGATTGACACACATACTCATGAACATTTTCAAACTGAAAAATCTTAACAGATCCTCCATATTGAGTCTTCACAAGAATAATGAAAGTCTCTATGATATTAGGCACTTCACTACGGTCTTTCAATAAATATACAAAAGTATTACGAGTGCAATCATCTATAAAAGTTATAAAGTACTGGAAACCATAACGGAATGAATTCCGAAAGGACCCCACACATCAGAGTGGATCAAGGAAAAAATTTCATTAGTACGAGTGGTGGAAAAGGGTATGAAGCCCTAACATGTTTAGCAAACTGACGTACATCACACGATAACATATTCATATCCAAATTAGAACATAAATCAGGGAATAACTGTTTCAAAACTCCAAAAGAAAGATTCTCAAGACGGTCATGCCAATATAAAAACAACTGAAGGAAGTCCTCTCTCTTTTTCTTCGCTGACTGCTGTCATGAGAGTTGTGGCAACACGAATGGGTAATCCATAGAGGGCATTCAGAGTCTCAGACATCAAACCAATCCCAATCCTCTTCATCATCACCAAGTCCTACAAAACACAACGATTTGCAGAGAAGATAAGTTCACAATTCAATTCTTTTGTAATTTTGCTAATAGACAAGACTCAAGGAAAGATGCGAGACATGTAAGGCATCATGTACTAGAAATTTTTTTAAAAGTGAGAGACTCTTTCCTAGCCACAGAAATAGAAGACTCATCGGTAAGAGAAACACGTTCTTTTCCTGATGAGAGCTTATACTCATAAAGAACTTAGGATTACGAATCATGTGGCGTGTGGCACCACGTCAACAATCTATTCTCCCATACCAGGATTACCTTTTTCTCTAGCAATTGCAAGGGCATGATTAATCTTCACATCATTTGGTGTCCCAGCTTGGCAAGTTTCAATCTGGTTCAAGTATGCACAAAGCTCACGAATCTGTTCAGCAGAGATTGATGTTCTTTCTCCATTAGATTCAGTCACACCAGAACTAGGCTTCTTCATGCTAGAAGACTTCCCATGACCATTTTTCTTTCTAGGATGCAAATCCCAGCAAAATTCTACAGTGTGACCAGTCTTCTTGCAGTGAGTACACTTTCTAGAGGATCGGTTGGCCCCCATAAGAGCATGGCTACCAAGGGTAGATCTCTCTGTGTAAAAGGTATGAGTCTCATTTCTTTCTGTTATAACAAGGCGTCTCTGCTCCTCAGCTTCAATACGAGAATAAACATCTTCAATGCTATGCATTTCTTCTGAATTGAGAATTTGACTTCTTATACCCTCGAACTCATCATTAAGCCCTGCCAAAAACACAAACACCCTATTCATCCATTCTTTAGTCCAATAACGCAGCTCGTCTTGGAGACAACTCCACTTGTCATTAGAATAGTAGTCAAGTTCTTTCCATTTTGATTTCAATATCGCATAAAAGTCAGCCACAGAAAGCTCCCCTTGTCGTAAAGCATAGATGTCCTTCATCAGCTGATACACACGAACATTCTTCTTCGTACCTATTCATATTGTGTTCATATTTTTTCTGTGTCATGGATAAATACCATATTGAACAGAAAGGAATGAAATAAATTCAAGTCTCATAAGAGAAACAAAAGAAAAGTATTGACCAAATGAATCAAATACACAAAGTATGTCATGACTCTTTGTTCCTGTTTTACTATCCCCAAGATAACTATCCTCAGCCTCAGGGTCTAAAGATTAACAAAATCATTTCAGGAGGACTTCTATGCAGTAGTAGATTGGGCATACAAAACTGATCCTCTCCGGTGCATCTCCATGCATGGGATCACTGAGAAGTATCTTTCTGGCCAGAAGGCTGATGCAGCAGGTTTTGTTCGCTGTCTTTTGGACGACCTGGAATGCAAGATTTCTATGCAGTTTAGCAAGGTCCATTTCAGCTTCGACTTTTTCCCTTCTTTTCCTGGGTTGGTTATTTTTTTCTTCTTGGGTGGGGGGTGGCGCTGGAGGCTATCTACTGTTTCACTGCCAGATCATCAATTGTTGATAACCTTGTTATTGCAGTTTGTGGATGAAGCTTGTCATCAAATAGAGCGAATTGAGAAAAATGTTCGCCCTTTTGGTGTGCTCCCTTATATTCCGAGGTAAGATTTCTGTCGGTACTGTCACTTTTCTTGTATTAAATTCAGTCCATGGTGATTCTTTACCTGGGTAACTAATGATCTGTAGCAAACATGTTGGTTGAAGCTAATGTGTTCACTACTTTTTGTATTATTATAATCTGAAAACTACGAGCCTTATACAAGTTAGAGCAATTGAGATATTTCCCAAGCGTGAGGTTAGGCTCTTGATCCTAGCAAAGTAACAATCCTTATCCATAGTAGACAGGACCCTAAGAACTCTTTCACATTATATGTATCAGGGTGTTAAAGGGGTGGTTTTGTGCCAAACGAGATCTGAAAAAAATATCAGAAACTAAAAGGGTCCTAAATTTGTTATAAAGTAGAAATTCCAGTTAAGATTCATTTTGGAGACCGTGTCTGTTTAGTACATGGATCTGGTTATCATTTATGAGATCCTATCCCTGATCTGGGTCTGCTGGAGATCCAATTATGATCTAGTTCTACTGAACATCAAAAATAAAATTTTTTAATGCACTAAGCTGGTCTATGAATTTTTATAACCGAAGCCATAATTTTTATTGAACCAGTACTAGTATCTTAGAAGTGAAACCAGGTTCCACTTGGTTCAGGCATGATAGATGCAAATTGACATCACTAATCTGTTTATTATAGGCTTCATCAAACAGATAGTTCACATTCATCTTCTAATTCTCTTGTCCCACTACATCCACATCTATAACCAGAATGCTCCAAGACATGATGTTCATTATCTTTATATAGGATGTATGATCTAGTAATTTTCGAATATAAAACAATCATGTTGGAGAAATGATAAAGGATGGAAGGATGCATGATTAAGGGATAGAAGACTGATAGACTAGAGATCCTTACTTTTGAAAGCCATTTAGCCTCCAAGTCTCATTTCTCTTTGTTTTCCTTTGGGTCAGGTTCCTTTTTCTTTTGTTTGATATGGGTATAAGATTTCCGCTTCTCCTTTCTTCTTGAATTTGAGATTCCTTTATTTGGGAGTCTACTTCCTTTTTTATGATAAATTTATTTGAAGACTTAAGGTCCCCTTTTCCCATTTCTTGTTTGGTTAGTAAAGGATAGAATAACAGGCATAGCATGGAGAATGAGCATCTTTTTTTATCTTCGCTGAAAATAGAAGGTGAAAAGAAAAAGAAAACGGCAAGAGTGCCATAGGACTGCATTATGATCTGGTTTTTTTCCAATTCCAAAGTTATTGTAGAAGAAGCTGGACTTTTCTTTGCAAGGAAGAATGAAATAGTAGCCTAAATTGCAGCTAAAAGTGGAGCATATAAATGAAGAAGTTACAGATAGATTCTCTATGACATTGCACTGCATTTTACTACTTTCAATAGATGATATGCACTGATTACTTGAAAAGTATGTGATCATCTTTGCGTCCTTATACTGTACCTATATTATGGTTTTCTTGTAAGGTGTCATCCATTGGAGGTAAATTTGTGACTTTTAGTTCCTTTTATCCTTAGCAAGTGACTTTTTTTGTAATTAAATATGTATTCAATTAACTATAGCTTTTTATGTCAACATTATGAGGCAACTTACTGCATATTTCTTCGGTCTCCTTTTTGTGGAGCCTGTGTTGCTTGCCCTTTGCTCCTCCATTTCCATGCTTCATCTTACATGTTCTATGTTGCATCAACATGTCCCATGATTCATAAACCATTTTGCAGCAATTATACAATTAATATCCTACAACAACTTGTTAAGTTAAGGCTGTAAATATCAATGAAGCATTTCCTTTTCTTTTCTGTTCAAACTTCAAAGTAGCATTAATTCCTGATTTTTATGTGAATCAGTTTAATGTTTGCATGATTCTAGTCAGGTAAACACTTTATTTTATCCTGTTTGATTTGTATGTTTCAGATAGATGTGGTTGTCTTTAGATATACTGATTTGCATCTTCGGACAATTCATTATCATCATTGTTGAAAAATGTAACCTGCACTCTTTTTAATGGAACTTAAGGAGGAAGCAACATACTTTTCCAGATTTGCAACCCTTGCAGCACGCATGGAGCAGTACATCCAAGGGCAGTCCAGAGACTTGGTAGACCAAGCTTATACAAAATTTGTAGGCCACTAATTCGTTCACCTCCCTTAATCTACTGCTTGCTTCATTCAGATTGCAATGGAAGAAAAAAGAAAGTACAAAAGCTGGAATTCTTCCAACTTTTTACTAGAAAAGCATATTGACTGGAACTCTTGTCTTACCTTCATGTCAAATTGATTACCTTCATTTGCATGCTGAATATTTTGTTGAAGTGCTTTCCTCTGTCATGGATATCTTAGTTTCTCCTGGAAGTCTTCTTGGTGATTTTACATATTTATAGTGATGCATTGTCCACAATGTATCATTCTGTTATTTGCAAAAGCTGAAGTTCCATCAAATTATGTTTTACTAGAAATAGATTAACTATAATTATTCGCATACATTTCATGTCTATGCATACTATTTCATTGGAGAACACTTCCCACTTGAGATATTAGTTTTCCCCATGAAGTTTTTTTGTGATATTACATATATTTCTTGATGGATTACATGTTGCTCAATATGAACGTTGGTTTAGTTAAAATACAACCATCCTGCAGTTGCGAACAAAAGGTATTGCTTACCTATCATACAGGAAGCAAATCCTATTGGTATTTTCATGAAAAAATCCACTCGAGGTTAAATTTCCCGCCTTTATCAGCTGGAGTAACTCATTCTTCGTGTATGTAGGAAATGACTGATACAGCTATTAGGGGTGGGCAACAGGCTGACCCCCTGTTTAACAGCCCTAGTCTTGCCCACAATGGGCCGAAGCCCATTCTTTTTGCAGTTTCCAAATGGGTCTCTCTCTCTCTCTCTCTCTCTCTCTCTCTGCCTCTCTCTGTGTGTGTGTGTGACTCTATACTGGTTGCCCAATGCCAGTAGATCTAGGGCCATAACGAATGACTCATGAGCCAGCCATTGGATAATGGCTGACTTTTCCAGGTCTATGTCAGCACTTCTTTGGTGTGTTGATACCAAGAAATGTTACATAAATTAATATGTTTCACAGAAACTACAGGTCCATCTTGAATTATCTTATTCTACATAAAAAAGAAGATTTCTGGCCAACTTAATTGCAACTGCTATTACCAGAACAGCTTTATAGGTCCTTTGAAACAGGTTGTCCAACCTTCTAGCTTAATTTTCATTCTAAATATTAACATAATTGTGATAGACTGATAGTCATTGCATGATCTTGCTCTCCAACTCAACGAACCAAAGTAATATTTGTTGTTGTTCGGTAGTGGCTGCTTCAGCATAGAAGTGTAAACATAAGTAAACTGGACTGTCAATAATCATTTAATCTTTTGTTTCTTGTCCTTACAAGTTTTTTGGTCTCAGGATATACAAGGCTTCATTTACCTGTGTCTGGTTTATTTCTATTCTGTTAATAACTCACTTTCTTGTTTTTGCAAGTTTAACTTGGTTTGGTGGATTTCAAATTGAATTCTTTTTACAGGTCAGCATAATGTTTGTGACCCTGGAGCGTGTTGCTCAAACTGAGCCTAAGTATACTGATGTTGTGCTTTTAGAAAATTATGCTGCTTTCCAGAACAGGTGAAGAGATGTATATTTGTCAGGCATAGAGCCTCAATTCTCTAAAATTGTCAGAGTGCTTCTTTATGGATGCTGCAGGAAATTCTTAATTCTTTTATCTGTTCCACTGTAGTCTTTATGATCTAGCCAATGTTGTTCCAACACTCGCTAAATTTTACCATCAAGCTAGTGAATCATATGAGCAGGCTTGCACACGCCATATTACTTCAGTTATATACCTTGTAAGTTTTATAAGCTAGAGATGTTTTTTTAGTTTCCCAATGTCTTCTATTGGAACTGAAATGGCTTTAGCTTCAGGCTGATGAATTATAAATCCCTTTTAAGATTGGGTACTAATTCCATATGGTATTTTCTATTCTTTCTTGATTGCATAGGTATTTGATAAGTTATTTCAATTCGGTCGTAGAATTGAAGATTTAATGTATTCAATCCAGCCAGAAGAGGTAAACATTTGTCATTTCACTTCCCTAACATTTGTAAAAGATTTGAAAATGAAATTCCATGCAAATGAAAAGAAAGTCATCCTATTAACCTCTTTAGCTTTTGGTCGTTCACAAAAGTACTTCCTACTTAGGAAGATGGAACTGTCTGTTTGAATTTCTTGGAAATGTTTCTAATGTAGATCCAGAGAAGCATGTGGTTCTTTACCATTTCATCAAGTATCATCCTAATCTTAATGGTCCTTTCTCTGTTTATTAGATATTAAAATGATGTACATCTAGTTGCCATTGCACCTTGGTTGATTACTATTGCTCACTCTCTATGTTTTTAACTTCTTGAAAATGTTACTAGATTTAATGACGTCTGTAAGATTATGAAGAAAGCATGAGGTCGTAATCCCAGACAATAGTCCTGAACAATAACCAATAACATTATTGAATAGGTACTGGGATGGTATTGCCACTCTCCACAGCTACTACACAATTTGTAGTTTTTTTGCAATATAAGTGGCTGGCTCCATGAAATATGCCAATCAACCAAGAAACTAGATGGTATGTATGGAGTCCCTTTTCAACCATTCAGGAGTGGAAGTGGAGGCAGTCATCAGGTGGGTCAGGCCAACCACGGCCCTTTAGTGCCCAAGAAGAAACACGATAGGCCAACACCCCTCCCGATATTAGTTGAGCTGAGTCAGGCCAAGCAGCTGTGCCTTATGTTTGCTACCTGTTTGACCTACGTAGATTAGGATGGATCAGATCCACATACAAATGCATGCACACACATATAAACCAGAGTACTCCATAAATCCCAATTGTTGACCCAACCACTTATAACCAGGCCAGGTTGGGCCAGACTTTTATCTATCAAAACGACATATAGCGTACTTGACTTCAACCTATAAATGGTTGGGTATGCAGTCCAGTGCACACCCTTAAGTGGAAGCTGCCATTGGCCTTTCCTAAATGAATCTCAAATAGGTTATTCAATGTTACAGAATTTTGAGAGGGATAAACACCTGTGCCTCTGCCTCTGAAAATAAAGAAACCAATTGTACTATTTGATGCCTTATTCTGCTAAATATTCTTCAATCATCATTCTTGTGCTAACATTCTTCAGAAAAGGTTTCAGATAGCTTAAGGCAACCCCTATCAACGAACAACCTAATGTATTCTCTTTCTTTTCAGTCCATTGTCGGGAATCAACAGTTAGCAACACCGTGTCTTCTAAATTTTTAATGTTATCAAGGAATTGGTTGTGGTTCAACCAAATTTAATGTTGTTATTTTCACAACATGCCTTCCTTTCATCATGGAGTAATTCAATTTCTGCATGATTTTACTGCGTAGTTCCTTCATTCAGGTTTATCACACCCAGATTATGGTTGTCAGTTAAATAAGAGAATATTGAATTTTCATTTCATCACAAACACGAGAATTCTCATATCCAGTTAAGTAATTTAGGCATTAAATTTCTTAATTTATGACACTTATTTCAGATACCTTTCCAAATGGGGTTGTCAAAAATGGATCTGCGGAAGGTGCTGAAAGCTAGTTTACCTGGGGTATGCTAAAATTTATTGTGTTCCTCTTCAACTCTATTTTCATGGTCTTGGTTGCACATATTTAATTTTGTTTTTCTCTTTTCAGATGGACAAATCCATTGGCATAATGTACAGAAGACTGCAGAAAAACCTCACATCAGAAGATCTGCTTCCTTCATTGTGGGATAAATGCAAGGTTATGTTTTTTTCTCTTTCTATCTTGGTCATTGATCAACATGGCTCTGTGAAATTACTCTAATTCCCTATGTATTTGTCATGTGTCCATGTGAAATTATCAAACGAGATGCTTTGATGCTTCCACCAACTTTAATTGGAAGAAGACCGGTGTCTCCAAATTTTAGAATCTTGATTAGGACTTTGAGTAGGTAAATTCAATATATATTGATGTTTACAAAGTTTCAGCTCCACCTAATCTTTGTCAACACAATGAGGCAGTACGACTCACTGGTTTCACTTCCACTTGCGGTGGCAGCGTTTCTTTTATATTTGAATATCTAAACGCTTGTGTCCTTTTCATTTTATTTTTCCAGTTTGATGACTGGCAATGTCTTATAAAGTTCTCTATAACATTTAAGAGGATAAATTAGCTATTTCCTTTGAAGGTCTATGGAGTGTGGGGCTCAAGGCCACTTTGCCGTCTACCTAATTTGGTAGGACAAGTTGGAAAGCAAGGGAGGGATTATTGTGCAAAGCTTGAATATGCGGGGTGCCTCGAAGCTTCTAGGAAGTGAGATGTATAAATTGGATAATAGCTGATACTGATGGTCATGACTTAAAAATTCATGGAACTGATATGCTTTTGGCAACAGAATTGAAGGTTTTCTATTTTATTGTTCATTTACTTGGTCATTTTTATGGCTATGTAGCTGACGATGGTAGGAGGCACTCTTATTTCCATATTGTACTCTATATGGGGATGTATCCCAGATCATCAATGTTTTCATCTGCATTCTCATATTTTTGAGTCCATTGTTTGCTGTTTCTCCCTTAATACGCAGGATTACAATAGCTCGTGCATAGTAGGCGTGGACTTAGCTTTTGCATGTTAAGACTGTGACCTTGTAGCATGAAGCAAGCTGCCTGCTAAATGATTCTGAATCACCTTTGTTCTCCTTTTGCAGAAGGATTTCCTTGAAAAATATGAAGGCTTTGTCGCATTGGTTGCTAAGGTTTATCCAAACGAGTCCATGCCTTCCGTCGCAGAGATGAAAGATTTGCTTGCATCACTGTAGAGGTTGTTCAACCATGCACTGTCGCACAGCCTCTGGATTGTGCTTTTTCCTACAAAAATAGTTCTTTCTAGGCATGTAGTTCACTTTTCGGATTCTCCTTCCAATTGGCCGTTTTAGATTTTTGGAAGGTGAATGTCCCCTTTCTCGTATTTATTTTTTTTACACTAGGAGGCCATAGATGTCATTGGCCGTGTATGGTCTTCAGGGTTTGCTTTCTGTTAGCTGTAACAGACCCATATTAATTGATTTTTTATCTGCCCTGGCCTGTGTCACGCTTATGTATGCCTGTGGTTTTACCAGCGTACATATATATTCTCTCATTTTCCTATGATAGATTCCTCTGCTGACAAAGTAAGTTGGTGGGGACGGCTCAGTTGACGTCCATGACATTTCCTCTAAGTGCTAGTGCTAGTAGAAAATTGCATAAAAAGTATCAATCTGTTGGCTTTTTAGGTGCTCCAACTTCCATGTGACAGAGGCTGGGAAATGGATTACTTGAAAAAGGTCCTTGGAACTAAACCTTTGCACCGAGACAAGATCACTTGGCAGTGGGGAACATTGTTCTACACGGTAGGGCCCTTCCGCTTAGCGTCTAGATTATGCCCATGCTTGGTATAATTTTTCCAATTTGAAAGAACTGATTAAAAATCCCAAAAGGAAAACCAAAGTTTAAAATAAATCATAAAAAGCATACAAGGTAAGATCTAGTACAGATAAGCTCTAATTAGGGAGAGAGAGGCAGAGATCAGCATGTCGAAATAACTGGATGCGCGTTCGATGTTATTCCATAATGTAATTTGTAGAAACTTGTTTTACATTGAGACCTGATGTGCACAAGAAGAAATTTAAGAGCTCTTGTTTGTTTAAATAAGGACCAACTCTCCGAGAAGTGAACCATTTAAGAGGCCTGCTTCTTGGCGAGTTCGTGCGGCACCAAAACTTTGTAACAAATAAGTTCGCTGCCTCCCCCTTAAAACACATTCAGGGCTTAAGGAGTTGGCATGTTCTATTGCAGGCTAAAATAAATGAAATTTACTGGTTCAAGCACCCTTAAATGTATCAATAAGAGCTCCCTCCACCCTACTAGGGCTTTGGCCTTTGAGACCTTAAGGTAAGGACGTCAAAAGTCCAATATTCAGGATGCATCTCTTAGCCAATGTCTGAAACCTGGCTAACTGCTACTTGTCCGGCTTTAGAAGATCCTGAGAGATCTAAACAAAGCAGTTGTATTAACCACACTCATCTCAAACTTACAAAATTAAAAGGCCAGGCCGTACTCTGCACCCAACATCAATACCTTCATATGGGCGGGCCCGGACGTGTCATTGACATGGGAATCACATCAGTGAGCAGTTCATAACTTTATGATGGAAGCTGTTCGGCCTTCCCATTCTTTTAGCTCTCCCTTTTTCTTTTCTTTCTTTTTCGTAATAGTATATATAAAAATTATAACGCAGGAAAAAAGGCATTTCATGTGTTTCTTATATTTACAAACGAAAAAATAGTCATTTACCATCACATATATGTTAATTGGTAACTGAGTAGTCATTCAGGGCACTGGAGGGGCTAGAAATTTGGTGAGGAGTCACAAAAATGTAAAGTCTGTAGGAGGAAGGGATATATATATATATATATATATATATATATATATATATATATATATATATATATATATATATATATATATATATATATATATATATATATATATATATATATATATATATATATAACCATCTGCCCTTGACTTACCACTGACTTGGTGTCATGGTAAAGACCTGGATCGATCAGTTCAGATTCAATCCGAAGCCACTGGAAACAAAAGCAGGGCAAAACAAGCCCACCGTAGAAGGACAAAATGGGAAAACTGTAAAAAATTTTCCAAATGACGAAACTACCCCTGAAAAAGAAAAAAAATACCGTAAGCAACAAAGCAAACTGCATCCTTGGTGCCGAAGTAGATCCTTGCACTATTCTCTGTGTGTTCTTGTAAGGCGTGATGATGGAGGCGCACACCTGGTTTTTCCTCTCCTAACAGTCCTCTCCTTGATGGCTGGCCAGTGGCCACCTCATTTTGAAAAGAAAATCTATATGGCTAGCTGCATTTCACTTACATTATTTGCCTTCATAAATCAACATCAATATGACCCAAATCCTTGAAGACCAAGTGAAGATATCATTCAATGGTATTTGAAAAGCCTTTAAGATGGCAGCATATGCTTGGTCACTGTAGTTAGAGCAGGATCAGACAGTGCATTGAAAGCTCTGAGCTAAAAAAAGCGGCACTTGATCCACATTCATTCTTATGGTTGTGAAGTAGGTAAGCCATAAATCTCCATCACCCAATTATTTTTTCGTCAAAAGAATTCCCACCCAACAAGTGTCGCTAGAAATGATGGCTCTGCTCTTAATTGATATAAATTTGCATGTCTAGTCCAACCAACCCTCCAAGGATTTCAAGTGTGATTGTTCAATGCTGGTCAGGTTTGTTCATCAACCTGCAGGCAATCGCCAAGAAAATAACAGGCCTTTAATGCCAGGACAAGGATTGGTCCGTTTTTCTCTGTATTTTGCAACAAGCCCCTTTCACTGTCTCGAAAAAGAGGCCCGAAGTCTCCCTTCTTCCTGAACGGGTGAGTGGCGATATGTCATATATTCTCACTTTTTGCTGTTAAGGAAAGTAGCACCTATAAGAATCGAAGTGGGAATGTGCCATCTCTAGGACCCTTGAACAAGGGCTTTCTTTGGTAGTTCATCTTAAAACTGGGAAAATATGAAACCATTTTTATAAAAATTTGATATGACAGCTAACAAGAGTTTTCATAGACCTGATTAGGTGAATTAATTTATGACTTTTAAGTTCAAGGAGGCTGAGGGTTTGATAGCATCTCTTTGTGCTAAACCGATTGTGCATACTTAGCCTTCCTTTACCGATTAAATAGTCGACAAATGGAACTTGAAAATAACTTTCTTTTTCTTTCATCCGGAAACTTGAAAGAGTTGAAGACTTCTAAATCAAGCTCTGATATTACCATTTCATCGCTGTTGCTCTTTTAATTTCTTAGCATTGTTATGTAAGTGCGGTGAATGTTTTATTTAATAATAACAAGTACTCTTGTGATGAGAGACTTGGTTGGTCTGATTCATTTAACCTATTGACAACGAATGATCTTCTCATCAGAGGTACGTAATATTCTCCCTTTTCTACAAACGAGACATCAAACTTTCATCGGATTTGACTTCATCAAATGTTTGTTTATTTAATGATCATCACTTTGCAGTCAATTTCAGACTACTAATTTGAAACACAGATCAATCAAATTTCACTTCTTTTGCTTTTTAGATCATTTGGGAAAACAAACTGATTTAAACACAGATCAATCAAATTTCACTTCTTTTGAAATTCGAGGCTGAATTGAAGTACACTACTTGACATCCACTGTTTAAACAAAAATGAGATGTCAGCAGCGTGCGATTAAGTTCTCTTATCAAATAGAGGGTGTCGTTGGTTGTTCTTGAAAGCAACATTTTCATTAAACAAGCTGTAGAAATCACAGCCAGGTCGCAATTTAGAAAACCTATAATTAATTTGAAAAGCAACTAAAAGTTGCAAAATCAAGAACTTTCATACTCACCCGAGGACAGGTAAGAGAATTCTAAGGTAGCTAAGCGGTTGGATTTGGATCAGCTAAACACATATATAATAAACAAATTCCTTAGAACAAAAAAAAAAAACCCACAAAATTAAATTAACAGCCAATCCTTCACTTACTGCGTACTTTTTTCTTTTGCATAGCGTTAAATTATAGGATAGCAGTTTATAAAACAAGAGTTTTTACATCAGGATCGATGGGATTCCGTGTTGTACCAAAATCTTTGAAAAAAAGGGATCATAAAGCCGATGCTTTTGAATCAATACCAGCTTATATACGATAACAATTATTCTTTTGATGCAAACACGAGGCTATATCGGCTAATACTTACATATTATTTCTTATCATCCCATGCCCATAGACACCAATATTAATGACAATCGTCATGATATTTTGAAGCTGTACACGAATATCTGAGGATGCCCATATACACCAATATGAATAACACTCATCAGGATTTTTGAAGCTATGCATGAATATCTAAGAATGCCCATACACATCGTTAATACTAATAACATTTGTCATGATATTTTGAAGCTTTACATGAACATCTGATGATGGCCATACACGAGAATATTAATAACACTTCTCATGACAATTTGAAGCTATACATGAATATCTGATGATGTTGATGCCCATGCACACCAATATTAATAGCATTTTTCATTATACTTTTGAAGCTACACATGAATATCTTATGGTGTCGTTTCAATTTCATATACTTAAGTTGAAGATGCTACCGTCGCTAATACACATGAGGCCAAAACAAAGAATGCGAGTCTGTTCCGGTAATTTGGCTCTTTCTTTTTCTTTCTGTTTTCTCTTTAATGCGCCTCCACCGGTGAGGAGGGAGGGAGGCTCATGCACCATAAATGGCCTTGCGCCAGCTCCACCTCTTCACCAATTTATTGCAGAACCGCTACCACCACCCCCGCCTCTGTTCCTCTCTCTCTCCGTTCTGAGATAGGCAATGGCGTCGTACCTCCTCAAGGTGGAAGAAGGAAGGCCGGCGGCGGACGGTCGGCCGTCCGTCGGCCCCATCTACAGGAACATCGACGCGAAGGACGGGCTTCTCGAGCCTCCCGAGGGAGTCGACTGCCCCTGGGACTATTTCAGGTGCACATCGATCCGACCATTGCTTTTCTTCCTCCTCCATTTCAAGTTTCAGCGATGCCTCTCTCTCTTTCTCCTTCTCTTTTCTGCCGAATGGTGTTCATTCATGTTCGCTGAATTGAGTTAACTTCATGATCTGGTCTCTGGCGCTTGCTTAGTTTCTCTCCTAGAGCGTGAAAGGTGCCTTCCTTTTCAGTTCGACTTTTTTCTTTTTCTTTAACGTCGATTACAGAGCTCGACAAATGTGCGCGAAGCAAGGCCAAGGCCTGCGGCAACGACGAAGAAGGGACGCAAGCACTTACTCTGTCCTTAGTCTACGTAGCCAGACGGCTGCTACGAAAGGCGGAACTCGTAACAAACGGCTGTATTTCCTATATGAAAAGGAAAGCTGTCGTATATTCGACCTGAGAACTGTTTATCCGTGTTGCACGGGCTTATCAATGCTCGATCCGCAGCAGATAGCGCGTGTTTGAGGGACGTGGACGGGTGTCTCTGGCGTCCCATCTGAGACGTGTCATCAAGTTATGAGAAACATGGAATTTTGGTTTAACCCAACACTTAAGTGCCTTAATACATAAAAGTGAATAATCTTGTTTAGATGATTTTCTTATTATTTCTTAATTAATGTACTCAAGTTGGTGTGGGTGGCTAAAAGTATATTTTTAAATAAAAAAATACGTATAAATTTAATTAGAATATAAAATTTTGAAAATATTGAGATCAGTCGCCGGATCTAATCTGTGTGTCGTCCATTCGGTTCGACAGAATTGTCCCCAAGAAAACCAGGTGGAATTTACTGTTACAAACTTAACTTTACCCAAAATTCCATATTACCTACCATACCATTACCACCTTTCATAATTTTTGTTCTCCTGCCATGGCCGACGGTTGAGTGAGAGTAAAGCACTCTTTTCTTTGCTTAAAGAATAGAAAATCATGCGTCACATAGAGTTATGGTAAGGTTGTCTTCCGATTATTTGGGTTTTTCAATTATTTAAAATTGTTTGCTCTCTTCGAAACATCTCTCATCCCATCTCAAACAATCAATGAGAAGAAACTATTTAAAGTCATTTTTCATAATTAAAGTTGTTTTCCATAATTCCAGCCATAAATCATTAAGACGTCGAAAAACTATATGGTTAGAAAAGTTGGCGTCTAATTATCTAAATCGATTTTATGAACCAACAAATCTAACACCCCATTTACAATAAAAACTTATTTTGAAATCCGAAATCCGAATTACACGCTTTACAAGGGTCGTAACTCGTAACTGTGGCCTCTCGTTTTGCCTTTAACGCATCATAATCTAGAGGTATTTATTTTCACCATGTGATGGTGTTTTTTCTCTTGACTGTAAATTTTTGATCTTGCAGTCAGTCGGCAGAAAGATGTCCCGAGAATCGAATTCTTGGTCATCGCCAAATACTGAATGGGAAGGCATGTTTTTTTTTGGACATGGTCTTTCTTTTATTCCCTTTCACGTGCTTCTTCACTTCGACAACTTCCTTTGTGCTATTATAGGCTGGTGCGTACGCATGGAGAACGTATAGAGAGGTGTATGACCAATCCATTCGACTTGGTTCTGCCATTAGAAGATGCAACGTTGGACCAGTGAGTGTTATATTGAAGCATGTTTTATTTCTTCTCTGTACTACCTTGAATTCCAAATCATAAAACTCGATCTGTTTGCTTTTTCGGCAATGGTTGATGTGCGTGTGTGTGTGTGTGTATATATATATATAACCAAAAGTTCTCATTCTTTAAGTCCAGGATGCCTTGTTTTCTCATGAAGTGGGCCTTTTGCCTCTAAGACTGTAGACGTTAATGCAATTTCTGAGCCTTTAGTTAGTAATAGTGAACGTGTAAATCATACTGCTTTGTTTATGGCTTGCTTAAAACCAGCTCATTGAATCAGTTTCCTCTTTTCTGTTTTTTTCTCCAGGGAGCTTCTTGTGGCATTTATGGTATCAACTGCCCGGAATGGATTATAGCGATGGAGGTGAGCTCTCGTCTATTCTAACGTGGTATTCCAAGTCAGCAGGGACTCGTAATCGGTAAAAGGGGGTTCTTTTTCAAATTCATCCCTGATTTATAAGCAAGTGAAAAATTCATTCCAGCCTACGCGTGGTTGATCTATCCATTCCTAGCAAATGCAAATGCACTTTTAACACAAAGCCAAGCTTCTGTTTTCTTAACCATGTTCAGCAACAACTGTAAAAAATCGCTTGATTAAAAGAAAGAAAGTTTTCGTTCAACAAATTTAGCCGCTGTAATTTGAAATGGTCGGATGGATGAACCTGTAGATTAATATCATCGAGGAATGAGTAGGTCAGTGAGTGGCAAATAAGGCTTGGGTAGATATGGATAGATCCTATAAAAATTTCCGAAGACTTACGATGCATACGACTGAGACATGCAGTATGAAGTTACAGAACATGTGTTTTCTGATCGAACGTTGGAAAGGGGCTTATTTTCTGTTCTTCTTTTTCCATATTTTTTAACTGATTTAACGTTTCCTTTTTTTGTCAGGCTTGTAACAGCCATGGGATCTACTATGTGCCTTTATATGACAGCCTTGGTGAGGGACTATGCTGCATCTTGCTTTATTTAAATGACATTGACATAACTAAAATTAAGTATATGTTTTTTGTTTTGTTTCCACGGAAAGACTAGATGCATACTTTTGTTTTTCTTCCAGCTTTCCAAAACGTAAGGCTTTTAGCTGAGTATTAATTTTGTTGCATCAGAAAGGTCTCAAAAATGGGGATTCAGGGCTGTCAGATTCTTTAATTTTCACTGTTTGCTCTATTTAGCTTAACTCGGCAAAATGCATAGGCTATCCATCGAGCTGCATAAATTTCTGTAATTATGAGGAATTTATTAGATCAACAGATAGAGGTATCTTCCGCGTGAAGCTGAAGTTGTTACTTATTCATGAACTTATTAAATAAATGCACATGGGAGGGGCAGACATTTCAAAAAAAATTTGGGTTTTTTTCATTTCCAAACTAATTTTCTTCTACCAGAGTTGCATGCTTCCTGTTTTATTGATGAGGTTTTCAAAATAACCGGCAGCAATCATCAAAGGTTGCATTTACGTAAAAAGGTGATAACAATTCATGATTCCCATTCTTGAATGTCTGAATCTTTAACTAAGGTATCTGATCATTGTTCTGGTTATGACTGGCAGGTGCTAATGCAATCGAGTTTATAATTAACCATGCTGAGGTTTCAATTGCATTTATCCAAGAGAACAAGATACAAGTTGTATGTTCACCCTATTCTTCTTTCTTATCTTGTTTGAAATTATGAATTGTCATTTATGTAGTTTGTCTTGTCGATTTTGTTCTCTCCATGCAATGTTGTTTCAAGGTTCTATCTGTTCAACCAAATAACATTATATGCTTGAGACTGCTAGACATCTTATGCATGAAATCTACTACTCAATTACTAATTTGCATTTTCCTCCTACTTGAGTGAAGATGTAGTTATGTTTGCTCTGTGGCCTCTGGATTGTGCAGCTCATCTTCTTAAAAGAAAAAAAGAGAAAGTGGTACTTAGAATTCTTGCACGGCCAACTTAAATCCAAATCCATATCATAAAGATTCACATGTTCCCTTGATTAAGACAACTGACGTTGGATATAGCAATAACTTCTTGAATTTGGCTTGTATTATAGATTTTGGCCATTAAATTCCTTAGTTAACATCATTCTGTCAGCCATTATGTACACTTAAACACTTTCTGGGTATAAAGCACAACACTTTTGGTGGTGATATAATCTTCTTTAAAACAACATCATGAAGATCTTATTTAATTCTGAGTGTCTATGATAGATTAAAAAAAAAAAGCAAACATATTTGGAGCTGCAGACTGGAACGAGTGTAGAAAGATATTGAATCTAGAAAATTTGAGCCTTCTATGTTCAAATTACAATAATATAGACTATAGAGTATCATCTAAATGATCTTTACATTCCTTATTGAATGACAGACAATTAATCTATTAAGTTGTTCTTTATGCACTCATAGAATATCCTTCATCACGTTTGCCTCTTGTAACATTGTGCATGCATTCAAAACTGACTCTATGGGCTATTTTTCATTTTTTTGGTTGTTCTTTTTCTTTCAGTTTACCTTGTTTTTCAAGCTTCTTTCCGCTGACCTTTTTCTGGTTTGACAACCTTCTGTGCAGATTCTTCAATGTCTTCCAAAATGTGCTGCATACCTTAAAAGTACGTATCATTGAAGTACTGTGCTTGGTGTTTTGACTGTTTGAACTTAGCTCTTGTCGTATCTGAGATCTAAATATTGCATTACCATATTCAGCTGTAGTCAGCTTTGGCAAGATTCAAAGTGAACATAAAAAGGAAGCTGAACAAGTTGGGGTCTCATGTTATTCTTGGGAGGAATTTATTTTGCTGGTAAGATCTTGAATTCTGATGCCTTCTAAAAATATTTAGCATTAGCATGTGAAACTATGAGTTTGACATGCCGTTACCTACTTTTTCACGGTAGTTTGTCAATGCATATCATTCTAATATGGTTCTTCCATGATATTTTACTATCAATTATTTATTTTTTAGTTAGCCATAGAACTATGAGAGTCTGAAAACAAATCCTGTAATGTAAGTGCACAAGATTAGAACTCCTTCACCATCATTTCATTCTAGAACTCATTAACCATCATTTCATTCTAAATAAACAGGAACCATTTGAAAGTCAATAGCACTTGTTAGGGGATGATTTGTGGTGAAATATTTGTATGCGAGCACATGATCAATTTCTCAGCTAGATGTGGATTTCCAATTTTCTTCTTTCTAACTGGATCAAACATCAAAAGTGTTGAACATTGAAGGAAGCTGCTTGGATCTCACGGGCATTAGTTTAATCCATATAGAAGCTGAAAAATTGAAACTTGGTTCATGCTAACTTCCTAGTCGACTGTTTAGCTTTTACTGCTTTAAGAATATATTTCCTTTAAGGCCTTTCATGTTATAGCATTCAGTTGTCATGAAGTTCAATTGTGATAAATATGTTTTTATGGCAAATTTTCGACATCCACAAACAAACTGCCAACAAGTCCCTTTTGTTTTGATAGGGAAATGAAATAACAGATTGACCATACTATCCATACTCAGTTCAAGCACATTTTGAAAGAAACAATGCTTCTTATATTAAAAAACTGGCATAATTTTCAATAAGAGATCATCATTAAGTAAATCTTTGTCTTGTTTCGTGTAAAAAAGGGACATTCTGGTAATATCTGTTGCAGGGAAATGAAGACTATGATCTTCCCCAGAAGAGGAAAGATGATATCTGTACAATAATGTACACGAGTGGAACCACTGGAGACCCAAAGGGTGTCCTTTTAACCAACAGAGCAATGTTAGCTGAGGTCCATTGTATGGACACTATGCTTCAAAAGACTGATGAAGGGGTAAGCATTAAACCATCGTTTATACCTTTGGATGCATCTCTTTTTCAACTGGCTTCACCCAAAATGCATCTGTAATGGTCATGTCCAAAAAAAAAAAAAAAAATTGTCGCATCATAATTTTTCTGGAAGGACTGTGCTTTATTTAACTACTAGTAGAAAGCGCTTACCTTAAGCCAATGTACTGAATGACTGTTGCACAAGTTTGTTTTTTCTTTTTCTGTTCACATCTTCCACAGGATCTATGTTATAGCTGGGGTTCCTCTTGTGCTTCTCTTTGTATAGACTCCATAATTATCATATGCTTTGAGACCTCTTTGAGGAGCATAACAGCCATTGAGGCATTGACTGCAAGTGGTACTCATTGAACTTGCTGCTTGTAAGGAGAGTAAGAAGCACAACACCAAGACAAGCAATGCAAAGTATTGCACAACTGTTCATTCAAATGTACCTCATGAATAAACTCTTGGCTAATCAATGATCCCAAAAACCCTAAATAGAGTTGACCATGAATTGAAAAGGAAATTACAGTTTGTAATTGGGGATATGGAAAAATCAAGAGAGATGAGTAGTGTTGATATATGACTTGCATGTTCAGGTTTACAGGGTAGATCTGAAAAACTGTTGAAAGTTCAAAAGGGACATTCCAACTTTCTGGGTTGGGGAAGATATAGTAATTTTGGAATTTTTCGGGGGTCCCCAGCACCAAGCACAACCATAGATATATTGCTGCTTCTTTCCTAAATATTAGTTACTTCTAGCAATTAATGTATCCTTGTGTTGCCCGCTGGGCCACTGCTCTGACAAAATGGAACTAGATAAATCACTAAAAGGAAGATTGGCAAAGACAAACTTCAGGTATGTCCAAGTAGAAGTGTAAATAGAGCTTTCTATTTGTCCGCTTTGGACCTCTATATGGGATTGTGATGCAATTAAGATTAAGATTAAGGAATCTTAATCCACTGCATTCACAACTAAACTAAAGCTAAACTGAAACTAACAAAAACTCAAGCAAACAAACAAGGAACAAGAAAAACAGAAGAAAACAACATAACACTTCATTTCTTTCAACTGATTCACCTCCTTACAAAATGACCCACGTCCCTTTATATAGAGAAAGGGATGGATTGCGGATCTGGATCCGTTTAACAAGTACCAAAAATCTAATTTGATCCAATTACATGATTTGGTTATGCTTTCATCTTGCATCAGATTGCCTTCCTCATCTTTTTTCCAACTGAGGAGGATATACTAAATTCTAGTAAAAACTCAGTTGAAGTCTCTGGCTATGTTGAAAGCAACCCTGAGCATTGGTTGTATTTGCTGACAAACTATCTCAGTTTGAATCCCTGGTTATGTCCCACTGTATATGCAGATTGCTTACCTTACCAATATCTGCAGGTGAAAGAATCTGATTCCTATCTCTCGTTCCTTCCACTAGCTCATGTTTTTGACCAAGTTTTTGAGAATTATTGCATCTCCAAAGGTGCATCAATAGGATTCTGGCAAGGGGTACAGACACTTCTGATATATTCCATTTTATCTTCATGAAAATTCATTGTTTTATACATGGTAGATATCAACTAGTTTATACCTTTCAAATTCCAGGATGTTCGTTATTTATTAAATGATTGTCAAGAGCTTAAGCCAACACTATTCTGTGGTGTTCCTAGAGTCTTTGACCGCATATATTCAGGTACTAATAATATTTTTTGCTTTTTTTGTTATTTTTTATGTATGTTGTTTATGGAATACTTCACGTTTCTGTTTTGCTTCTTATTGCATCTGCAGGTATAAATGAAAAAGTTTCTTCAGGAGGAGCTCTGAAGAAGGCATTGTTTGATTTTGCTTATAACTAGTATGCTTTCTACATGGCCATTTTTATTATTATGGGTTTTACTTCATTCTTCCGTCTCTATCATCACAATGAATGATGTAATTGATGCATGATAAACAGTAAGCTCAATCAATTAAGGATGGGCCTAAAGCAGAATCAAGCAGCACCCCTTTTTGATAAGCTCATCTTTAGCAAAGTTAGTATGTACCTCTTGTTTGGCTTATGCATTTTCTTTTGAAGCATATTCTTATTTCTATTCATCTGCTATTTGCATAGATTAAACTAGTGTTAGGGGGTCAAGTGCGCCTCATTTTGTCTGGAGCTGCACCACTACCAGCACATGTTGAAGAATTTTTGAGGGTCACAACTTGCAGCGTCTTGGTTCAAGGATATGGTATGTTACCCCAAGACATTATGTACTTGTAGAAGTAATAGATATTTGCCCTTAAAATGAGTTGCAAGACCGTTGATGAATGCTCCGCAATCTTATGTTCAGTCTCTTAATTGCCCAATGGTAAAAGCTTCTCTAGGCATATGATATAAATGTTACGTTGCTGAAATCATGAAACAATGACCAAGTTATCATGTTTTCATCGACGCTAGTATCAAGATCTATAAGAATTTGTTGCTCATTATTCCAAATTCACTTTTTCCATATTTCCGTTCGAATCTCACATGCTTTAAACCTTAATGGGGAAGTTCGAGCCTGTAATGTCAAACAGGAAACCTAGATTCTTCAACTGATTTAATTCAAATTAACAGGCCTGACTGAAAGTTGTGCGGGATGCTTTTCATCCCTAACAAATGAGTTCTACATGATTGGCACAATAGGAGTGCCAATGACAGCTGTTGAAGCAAGACTAGAATCAGTACCTGATATGGGATATGATGCACTTTCAACCAAGCCAGCTGGAGAAATATGCTTGAGGGGTGCAACCTTATTCTCTGGTTATCATAAGCGCAAGGACCTCACAGAAGATGTCCTCATAGATGGATGGTTACACACAGGTATCTTTGCTACTGCAATTCAAGGACATGGCTTGATTTGCATCAGAAAAGTATTTTACATTGTTAACGTCATTTAGAAACAATTCAATTTCTTGTCAAGCTCTACCTTTCTGAATCGAGATATTTTACTTTGTAATTGTCATTTTAGGTTGCATTCAAGGCACAACAACAAAATTTTTTACCAGAAATTAAGAATTTTCATGTGGACATCCTAGTACATCTCTTTCTTTTGTGGGCTTTGAAATGGTTTAGGGAATTTTTCCGAAACTTGCAGGTGACATTGGTGAATGGCAACCCAATGGTACAATGAGAATCATAGACAGGAAAAAGAACATATTTAAGCTGTCCCAAGGAGAATATATATCCGTGGAAAATGTTGAGAACATTTATGGCGGCTGTCCTGCAATTTCATCGGTAACAATTCAATTGCTTGACTGTACAGTAAAATAATTATGCCATGGTACCACCATGTCTGACTTTTCTTGACTCACTATTCAGTGCCTGTTATTCTTTACACCTTATTCATCTTTGGCCACAGTACATTTAAACACATTTCACATTTGACAGATATGGGTCTATGGAAACAGTTTTGAATCCTTCCTCATCGCAGTGGCTGTCCCCAACAAGGAAGTGCTCGAGCACTGGGCAACAACGCATGACGAGAGATTAGACTACAATGTTTTATGCCAAAACCCGAAAGCAAGGATGTACGTCCTGGGTGAGCTTAACAATACCGGCCAGGCAAACAAGGTAAGTGCTACATACAGTGGAAGTTAATAAGCTCATGTGCAGCCTGTTAAAGAAGTGGGATTACTTTTTGAGCAAGCAAACAAGTGGCATTATTATCGTGGCCAATGAGTTTATTTTTCATGCTTTTCCCATAGCTTAGGGGCTTCGAACTGCTAAAGGCAGTTCATTTGGAACCAAGACCATTTGACATGGAGAGGGATCTGATAACCCCAACTTTCAAATTAAAGAGGCAGCAGCTGCTCAAGTATTACAAGGTACTTCTGTTTTCTGTTTCTCTGTGTTTTGCAAGTGATGGATGGCAGATTGAAACATCAGTCTTTCTTAGTTTCTTTTGCACTTAATTTATTTGCTCGAGTGCTCCCAGAGCTGCTGCTCCGTGTGCGTCTTCCACTTCACATGGAAATGTCATAGGGATCTTAGCTGTTTGGCTTGTTCTCAATTGTTATCATCGTCTCATTCTGGTTCTTTTTCTCCTTTTGCTTTGTTCTGCTTCACGGGATTGTTTATCCAGCGGGCTAGGAAAATCTGATACTTAAAACTGAATAGGTCCAGTGCCCCACTCAGGCAAGCAACATCATTGGAGATAATCAGCCCACTCGTCTATTGTCAATGTGGGTCGAACTTTGTCTAGTGACAGTCAATAACTTCTTAATTCATCTTTTGCAGGATATCGTTGATGAACTTTACAGGAATGCTAGGGAAAGTAAAGCTTGAAGACATTCAGCACTCTTGTGAAAGAGTAAGCATGCTTTCTGTATTAACTACCACTTGAGTACTTTCTTTCACGATAGGATGTTTTAGTAGGAAGTAGAACTGAACGTTGATTTACCGATTTTTCTAAATCCATTTTTCTGCCATTTGGTACCCATTTAGGATGCATGAATCAGAAGAAGAGGAAAAAAGGAAGATAAAGCGAGGGTTTGTTCATTGATGCTCCAGCTTATGAAAGTGTCCGTTGGCTATAAAATCTGCTTTATGAGAAGAATAAGATTTACACGTTATCTATAGTTGTATACATGCTTCTCCAGTATGGACTACAAAGAATCGTGGTAACAGGCCTCTGTAAAATTGTAGTTACATGCCTCCGTAGAGGAGGAGAGCGTCATGCAGAATGATATGTATGAGCTACAAAGAATGTGTGAAAAAGAATGAAAATAACCACGTATAATGGGAAGCTTCATCTCTCCACTCGACCACGACTACCTCCCGGACTTGTCTCATCTCTCTACTTGACCACGACTACCTCCCAGACTTGTCTCCTTGAACCGCAAGCCTCGAAAGAAGGAATACACAAGCGGAAGAAACAAGAATTGCTCCTGCAAAGCATGTCAGATCCATCGCGTTGGCTATTGTCACATTTTGAAACTTCTCGAGAATCCCCACGTGCAATATCATCACCACAGCGTGTCCGATCTTTGTCTTAATCTCTGCTAGAGAATCCATCTCCACCCATTGAGGCTGGCTCTGGATGAACCAAAAAAACCATTGGTTAGATCTCATTCTTAGCCTGCATACATTCTCAGACAGTTTGCTTTTGCATGCATGCATGCACGCACGTGTGCATGTGTCTTTGTGTGTGTGCGTGTGTGTGTGAGTGAGAGAGAGAGAGAGAGAGAGAGAGACCTTGAGGTGGAAAAGTCCAAGCAGGTTAGAATTTGGCTGCAGATCTTCACTCTGCTTGAGATGTCGTGGACGTATGAAGTAATTGTACAAAGCCATTCCGAAGACGAGCATGGCAGTCCCAACGAGGAACATATCTGCAGGGCCAAACGACGCTTGTGAGCGTAAAATCTTACAAAATGACAAAGCTGCTAGAGTTTCAGAAAATTTAACGGTAGGGCTGCATGGTCCGGGTTTGAGCCGGGCCATGCCTGTATGAACTCGGCCTCGTGCTATAAAAGCTGGTCTGAGTCACGAGTCGAGCCTAAGCTTTTATAGCACCTGGTGGTCCTGGTCCGGTCTGGAAGAAAGCAACCTAGGATCCTCGTTGCCTGAACTTTCTCTATGTCAATTGAAGGAATTGCAAAGTACCTATGGCTTCCATAAGCTTCAAAACCGTCTGCGCTTGATCCGTTCTTTGCCACATAGCGTGGAAGTATTCCATCGATGTCCGAGCTATTATATTGCAACCCTGGAAAATCAATAAAATATTTCATTCATCCTAACGATTCAGATGTGTCGCATGCCTTCTCATTTAAAATAAACCCTCCCCATGGAAGAAGAAGAAGAACACAAATTTGAACAGAAGTTACAGAAGCCATTGAAAGAACAGTTACCTCAGCAAAGCACAGTATGGAACCCAAGAGAGAACCCACTACGGCGATAAGAGTGCCGAATCTGAAGTCAAGGATGAACTGCGTAGAAACCAATAGCACAGTCAGAGCGAGAGAGAGAGAGAGAGAGAAGAGAGAGGGATGGAAGGGCGAGAGACAGAGATTGGGAGGGAGGGAGGAGCTACCTTTTCGATTGCCTTCTGAACTTTTAGCTTCCAGGACTTCCCCCCGAAACCCAGCTTCAAGGCCTCGACGGCAGCCACCACATCCGACAGCAAGTCGCGCAGATCCACAGCTCCCTTTTCCGCGGCCCTCCGGTGGACGACCACCGCGTCAGAAACTACTGCCCGGACCATCGTCCTCTTAGACTTAGAGTCACCTCCCGTGGCGCACTTTCCTGAGTTCCTCCCGTCCAAGCCCGACGCTTTCACCGGAAACCTGAGCATAGAGTGGGCGGTCGAGGGGGAAGCGGATGCAGGAGACAGATCCATCTGCACCGTCCTGCAGGAACGGAGCACTCTAGTTGCCACCATGTTCGGCAGCTCTCTTGCTAACGCCTTCTTCTTCGGTGTTCGGAAAATGGGGAGCTTCGATTTCCTAGCGTCGACCAAGAGGGAGAGACTGTGGCTGCTCCCTCTTATAGGCGCGTAGCCGGCGGAATTGGAGAGAAGATTCGAGGAGAATCTTTTGAAGGGCAAGTAGAATTCGCGTGTCTGACTGCACCGCCTCCCCGCCGTTCAAACGGAGGAAGGTGGACGGAAAACTCGGGCTCCGCCTCCTTCTCCACTTGCCAGTTGCCACCCACGTAGGTAACCCTATGTCCAATGAAATTTACATAAACACCATTCCCGTGCAACCATTTGCACTAGCTTATCCCCAGCTTCGCCAGAAACTTCATAAACAACGTAAAGTCGGACATAGTTCATTTACCATGAAACTCTATTTCAATGGAATATCTAACTAATTTATGTTCGGTTTCAATTGATTTGTTCATTCATTTTAATAGTTTGATTGAACTCTGCGGTAATCAACACTCACCAATTCAATGATTAGTAATTTGATTGTCTGGATCACCATGAGCAGTTTCATCAGCTAAACTGGGTTGCTGGATCATGGGCAAAATTTGAGCTGCTGCAGTTAAAAAACCAGTTTTAAAATGTTCTTTTTAAGATGGTAAGAACATGAATGTAATTTTCATGGTTCATAATTTAGAATATCACTCCTACTTTGATCTCTTTATACAAGTCGACATGATCTTATGGGAATGAAAAAATCAGACGTTTTCATACTCTTGAATATGATACTTCATACTTATATTTTCGGATGAACGAGAGGGTTATAAACCCCTTCTTTCGTCTTACACCTTATATTCTTAAATTGAAATCAAGTTGCTGGCAACCTGCCGGCGTTTCCTGCCGAGGTCACGATGACGGCAGTGGCAATTCTGTTGTAATTCGGTTAAGCTGGGTCTATTACGAAAAGCCAAAGTTTCACGGTTGTTGGAGAAATTTCCTCACGCCACGAGGGTCCCATTTCTGCGGGGTGGGCCCGGGACTAATGCCGACCGAACAACGTGTCTCTCCATAGAACGTCCGCTTTAGTTCCCCCATTTGTTTTCGTTTTCGTTTTCGCGTCCGAAATAACCGGGCACGGGAAAGAGTTGTCCACGGCGTCTCGACCTGCCTTGAGAAGAACGCAAGGAAACTTGGACCGTAAGACCCGAGAAGGCTCGCTTTTTTTTCACCTCCCGGACCCACTTGACGCGCCAGGCTGGAGCCTGACCCATTCCTGGCCGCTAGTTCGGCCACCGTCATGCGTTTGATTCCGACGCAAACTCGAGAAAAACATTTTGAATGAGGCATTCTTATAAGCGGCCCATTGTAAAGAAAGACATTTAATATGGCCCGGCTTGTTATTCATTTGTACAGGCCAATCTTCCTCATGCTGTTTAATTTTCGTCAGATCTCGTTTATGAATGTTAAATAATGTCGAATGATGAGCTAAATGAACGTTATGTGACCTTAAATTTCAAGGGATCGTTTGGTAAATGGAACAATTCGTGAGTGTTTCATGAACCTTCTCAAAAAATTAGAATAAATTCATGAACACCTAGTTTTAGTGTTCTATGAACATATCCAAATTTTTAGGGTTAATTCATATAACATTCATAGAATATTCCAGCAGACTTTTAGTTTCATGTGTTGAGATTTTACACTTCCAAACAAACGACAAAATCTCTGAACCCAAATATGGTTCATTTCCTCAAGTAATAAGCTGAAGAAAAAACATGTAAATATATTTTTTAAGAACGTGAAGCAACTTCTAGAAATCATTCAATGAGTTGGTGCAAGTTGTGCAAGTAGACTTCCAAAAGAATAATGCCCACAATATAAAATAAAAATTATAGCACCAAAGACAAGTAACAATAACAAGCTCCACAAGGCAAGCATAGACATGAGGAAGTCTGAAGATAATGCCTCTCCGCATATTAAAGATGCCAGCTATGTGTTTGATGAGCATAGAAACAGTCAGTTTTTTTTTAGAAATTTCCACTTATGGGCTCTTTTTTCAGTATAATCTCAAATGGGTTTCATGTTTTTTCTAATTGTTTGAAAGGTTGCTTGGAAGGTTCACAATCCTCTTTATTGCTACAAGAACACAATAAAGAACAGGTCTCTCTTGTTCACAGTTAAATCAAGGAAGTTTGTACTTTTAGACATTGTCCCTTAAAAATAAAAAAAAAATTGTTGTTCATTTTTTCTTTCAGGCAATACGAAAGGCAAGCCTCCTTTGGCGATTGTAATTAAAACTGGTACCCATATCGGAAAAACGAAAGATGTGAGGCTCATAATTGAAGTCATGGAAGACTAGATATAATTTTTTTTTTATGTCAACTTTGGTCTGCTAGGACCCAAAAAAAAAAAGTGTGAGATCTTCTGGTTGTCTTTTTGTGTGAAAACCTCTAGATATTTCTTCCTCGCTACGTGGTGAAACCTTTTTCATTTCTTGTCATATGTGGAAAGATGGAAATTTCATTTGTTTGGACATACTGAAATCAAATTCAAGCAAAATTTTGGTGGAAAATTTCACCCCCTTACATCGTTAGGTCTTATAACAACCAGACCCACACTTCGAGCTCGAATTTCTAGTTTGGTGGATTCCAACCTGTCTGTCTCCTGTAAACATTAGTTTTTATATCGAAAGACTAGAAACCGTGACAACTATTCATCGAAACAATCCCCTTATAAACCATTTAAGATTTATGTAAATCTTCAACTTCGGATTATAACTTTTTCAAAATGAAATACTGCACCCCTTAAGCCGCATGCATCAATACACATAAGATATTATTTTGGGTGTTAAATTGGGTTATGATATCAATTGCAACTCCTTGTGCTACACCTAAACTAAGCTTGTTTTTTATCATAAGAACTGGATCAAGCTTTCTTGCTTTCTTTCAGTCTCCTCTATGCTCCAAAATGTGGTAACAAGTAAACTTATTTATCTTCTTCTCTCTTTTTTTTCACTCTCCCTTTCGGGCTCAGGTTTTCCGAGTTGGGCGAAGCGTGGGGGCAGGTTTTAGATGTCAAGCTGGTCCGAGCCAGACTCATTACCGGGCCAGGCCGGCCCGATGCCCAAGCTTATTAATCTCTGGGCTACATCATCGTCTCTCTGCTGTGAGGGTTCTGCCCTCTAATTTAGACCCTTTTCAGTGTTCATGACAGGTACCATGTGCAATTTCTAACAAATTTATCGCTTCATTATTGTGTTTAACTTGATATTTTATATGAGCCGACTTGTCTAAATGATCGATTTTTTCATCATTGTAAGAGCAAATATGAGTTAGGTCATCTGTGCATTGTGCTATACCTTTAGTTTTCTGAATGACTAAAAAACAATGGTACTTTCTTTACATTGTTCATTGTTTATATAATTGTTATTTTAGTTGTCATTTTTTGTTTTTTATATTTATATTAAGGATACTATAAACTTCAATAATTTTGATGAAAATGTTTCTTTACATTGCTCATTGTTTATGTACGTTGTTGTTTAGAACATTTTAAATATATTGTAAATTTCAAAATTTTGTTCATAGGCTCACCGCTCAACGCATACATCTTGCCGCCACGCACTTAATGAGTTTTGCGGGCGGTAGTCAGCAAAAGTATGTGAAAAAAATTCTAGAAACATAAAGCTTGGTTCCGAAATCATGTTCAAGAAAACTTGCAATCGGCAACAGCTGCAGTGCAGGGCCTGCCACTGAAGCCCGGGTTTCCCCATTTTCCCCACGCCCGCTCAAGTGCAATAGAAGCTCCTTCTGTGTTGCATCCCTCTCCCTCCTTGCTGAACCTCACCCTCAGGTGCTTCTCTCTCTCTCTGCATTGCTGAATGTCGATGTAGCTAAGGTTCGCCGGCGGAGTCGTGCAACCATCTATCAAAAGGATGAAGATGGCTATTTTTTCTGGATTAATTGGGAACTCACAAGATCGACTTTTATGTCATTTCTGGCAGTTTTGGATACACACAGGAATTGTTCGACAAAATGCCTGACAGGGCTGTTGTCACATGGACCACGATAATAACTGGTCTACAGTCGTATGTTTGAATTTAGATGTTCATGAAAACGTGGAAAGCAAGGATGTTAAACTGGATGGCGTTGTGATGGTTAGTGTAATTCGATCAGTATGATCAAGTTGGGTTTGTATTGAATTCAATTGTGGAAATTGTTAACTTTGAAATTTGATTACTGAAAAGTGTGATCGCGTGAATGGTAGGAACTGGTTAAAGATAGGAATCTGCAATTAAGGGCTTCAGAATAGTTATCCCGAGCACTTGGAGGCTGGAAAAGTGAAATTAGAAAGAATAACTAAAATCATGTTTATCATGGGAAAATTAATGCGGTCCTTGGGAAACCTTGGGCAAAACATTCACACTAGGAAGAATGGCGGAGAAGCACTGGAGCAAACGTTGTATGTTAGTCCAGAGTCCTCATCGATCAGATCATCTAACCGCCAAATAGTTTCACGAATCTTATTTGTGATGATAGGACATGAACGTATAGCTTTACTTCGTCCTTGAATTAAAAAATGTAAGTTCCAACGTTGTATGTTAGTCCAGAGTCCTCATCGACCAGATTATCTAACCGCCAAATAGTTTTACGAATCTTATTTGTGATGATAGGACATGAGCGTATAGCTTTACTTCGTCCTTGAATTAAAAAGTGTAAGTTGTTTATCTGTCGTTTGATGGCAAGGAGCTATAAATTTAATTTGTATCCGTCTGGTTTAAATTACCTTGTTGACAGATCAGTTTGCTCATTTCTGCTTTGCTTTGAAGATAGATGTGGTTCCTTCGTTCTGATCATCAAGGAAACAATCATTTTCCTTGCCGTCAAGGCGATTTTTTTCATTCAAATGAAGGCAGATTAATCCCTTGAACATGCCTAGGGAAGTTAAGGTGGTTCCTTCTTTTAAGTTTTAACTGCTAGTACATCATAGAAGAAGATATAATTAGCTTGCTGTAGACAGCTTCAAACTGTGGAACACAAGGGTCATCGAGATTTTTAGTAAGGTGTTAACAGATACTCTAAGATATCTTGGAATATTGAAGTTTCCTTCAATGGTTTTGTGCATAATTGTTAATTAGCTGCTTGTGACAAGCATCAGTATGTCAGAACAAGTTGGTCAAGTATTGGTTTTATGTCATTTTACCATATTGATTCTTGTCCTTTGCCGAGTTACAGCATTTTAATCGAAACAAATTATTTTTTATATTCAGGTTAATGAAGAATAACTTGGTTGTTATTCACTGCAAACAATTAGATTTGTTCTTTTCCATGATATTCCAGAACTTATGATTAATTGGCTGCTTGTCTTAAGTGTGCTTGACAACCTAAATATCTAATGGATTTCATTTTGGGCAAATGCCAGCCATCATTTATCAGTGGAGACATGTTGTTAGCATATCTCTCCAGTCTCCACATGAGTAGACAGTGGCTTCTACGATGTATAACACAGCACATGATGTGTCCTTGCAGACATTCACACACAAACACACACACTCACTACTTGTGTTCTGTTTCTCCATGCTCACCTAAAGTAATTAAAATCTGTCAAAGCTAAGGTTTGACATCAAATATGATACTTTTCCAGTTTCCCTATTCTGAATTTGATTTTCTGCCAAGAGGCATCTCAGTACATGAACTAATAAAGAAGTCTTTAGTCTTCTATATTCGAATTCATTTTATTGAAATATTATGAAGGCTAGAGAAAATCAAATAATTTCTGGAAATGTGAAAACGGTTGTTGTATATGTGTATAACATGTCATAAGATTTCCAGTTGCACCAGCATGGAGTGCAGTCAGAGTGGATGTTCCTAATGACATGGTTAGGATCCTCAGCATTTTTGAAAATTTAATGATAATTTTGTCAATTTTTAAGCTGAGCAATAGTATCAAAAAATACTATGTGATTCTCAAAATATTGGCAGAAAAGTATATCTTGCAATAATATGATAATGCGGCACCATATTTTTGCAAGATTTTGGAAAGAGTTCCTCTCATAAATCTCGAATGTAGATTCTAACTTTTTTACCTTTGGAGAATCTTAGATTGATTGCTTGTTTTTGCAAGAAAGTAGCACAAGTCAAGCTACTGCCAATCAATGAAAGTTACTAAATATGTATTTTACTGTCTGCTTGTGTTCTCATGTTTTTTGAGATTTTGGGCCCAAACTCGTTTCTTAAGAAAATTCCATCAGAAAAATATACCAAGAAATTCCTGATTGACATGATGCGTGCAACTATGGTTTGAATTATCAATATCATGGTTAGTCTGCTAGAGTTCATAGTCTACTTTGTGACTGGCTTCCAGAAGTTGCTTCCTTGCTGTTATTCATTGTCAATCTTTAGGCTTCTGATCTCTCATCAGATGGCATTCAAACATTAGTTAGTGCATGGATATTTGACAATTTCTCTTGTTTGCTTTCTTGCATTTCAGATGAATATGTTAAGTCTGGAACTTCATGGCTTTTCTTCTCTACATGCAAGTTATGATCATAAAAGCCACTCAAAAAGGCAACTATATGTGGCAGCTTTAGACAATATGGTGAAGGATGAGAAGAATACTTCTAGAAGTGGTTATGTGAGGAGAAGGTAAAACTTCTGAATCCTAATGATTATATTTTTAGTGGCCATATCCATTATAATAGCTGCTGCTGTTATACCTTTTGCTGTGAATTTCTTTTGTTAACCAAATAGATATTCAAAATGAGTAGATCGTTTTATGTTTTTTTCCTTCTCCCCTTGGCATTCTCCCCCAGAAGTTCGCTATTGTTCCTTCCAAACATGCTCCTGTTGAGAGTCTCAGATATCTTGAATATCTCTTGAATGTTAAAGTGCTTGATTTGTTGGTTTTATTTAATTGACAATATAGTGAATTTTAAGTGATTCCAGAAACAAGCTATACTAACTCAAAAACTTTCTGTCAAAGATTTTAATTCTTAAAACATATGCTTGTTTATTGGTCTATGACTGTATCGTATCCTCTACTGCTGCTGTTTAGTATATCTGAGGAATGTCACAAATTGCATGACGCTAGTAACTGATGCTAATTTTTGTGCTGGTTGAGGTCCTATAACTTAGAGACATCCTTGCCTGGTAACTTCGGTGGACTCTTACCTACCTAATAGGATGACTATTCTAAGATCATCAATTACCATACATAAAGGCAGAAGAATTTCTTCTGTGGTTTTGTCATAGTCTGAGATCAATGTTGACGTCAAGGGGCTGGCTCCCTAGCGATAGCCTGATTGAAAATATAAACGGATGCAGGGCAAAGGAACACATTTTTCTCAGTTACTATAATAGCTGAACTCCTTAGTCCTTATGCTGTAGTAGCTACTGTCTGCCATATGATATTATCCTTTATGATATAAAACATACTCCTGACTATTGTTTTTATTTTAGGTGTGAATGCTATGACTTGCACAAAGAACTTATTCCTTACAAGAGGGCATGGTTGTGGCAAAAATCAATAGTCCAGAAGAAGCAGAGTTTGATGGTGAATGACAAAGATGACTCAGACTTGGTCATTGTCCTGCAACATCCTTCAGTTTATACATTGGGCACTGGTAGCTCAGATAAATTTTTGCATTTCAGCCTAGAGGATCCTCCATATGAAGTATACAGGACTGACCGTGGTGGCGAGGTTACATATCATGGTCCAGGGCAGGTATTTATTCCAATGACTATTTACAAAAAACCCTATAAAAATAGTTGTATACAATCACAAATGATGTTCAGTAACGGACTCCGTTGTAGCAATGATGAAGTTATATGACATTCTCCTGCAAGGGTACCCATTACAACTTCCAGAAATAGCAATAATATATTTAATGTTGGAGTCATCTTTTTTTTTTTAAATCCAGATAGAAGAAGTGGAAATAGTACCAAAACTAATCCACACCTTTTTTGTATTTTGAAAGTCTTCCATCCTCTGCTTTTTTGACTAGTTTTTGAGTCTGTTGTGTGTGTTTAATAAGATTTACATCACAAGATTTTTCTTGTTGAAAAATCGCAGCAGTTTGTCAATCACCAAAAACTTGCAGATGAAAATCGTTAATGCAAAATAAGTACCATTGTCTAAGCTGCTCATTACTATATTATGGACTTCTTGTAGCTTGTTATGTACCCAATCATCAATCTGAGGCACCACAAGATGGATCTCCACTGGTATCTTAGATCACTGGAAGAGGTAATTATCCGAGTTCTGTCATCATTTTCAGTTAAAGCTTCGAGGATTGATGGCTTAACCGGTGTTTGGGTTGGTATGTCTCTCTCTCTCTCTCTCTCTCCCATGCATGCACACACACACACTCACACATGTAGATGCATGCACTAGATTTATATATGTATATATTGCATAAACTTTGTTGCTGTCTTTATCTATGGTTGCCAACCTTCTAACTGGCCATGAAGTCAAACTTTAGTGGTTACCTGTTAGGATAAGGCTTTGGTGAACCATTTCCTAGAAAGCTTAAGCAAGAGATGGCCATTTGATATATTCACTACTAACATACGGATTTGGGTATATGTTTAATGTGACAGGCAATCAGAAGGTGGCTGCTATTGGTATTCACGTGTCTAAGTGGATAGCTTATCATGGCCTGGCACTGAATGTTGCCACTGATCTCACTGCCTTCAGGCACATTGTTCCCTGTGGTATAAGCAACCGTGAAGTTGGCAGCCTCCAAGACATTTTGGGAGGATCTACTATATGTGACTCAGATGAGCTAATGAGTATCACATATAAAGCTTTGCTTGAAGAATTCTGCGAGGTTTTTGAGTTCAACTTGCAGCCAAACTCTTCATATTTTGGGTCACTTCTAATGGTAGATTAAAGAATTTGCTATGACCTGCACTTGAAGTCCTATCCTTTTCTAGTGTGAAGTGTACATGTACCATCACATTTTTTGTGGTAGGTCAGAAGATTTTGCTTTTCTTAACAGAAGATATTTGGATAAGCTAAAGCTTGTTCCAAAAGATCTTCCACAGGAGTTTCTGTCCTTCATGCGTTCTTGTCTTTGTGAAGGGGTTGAGATTCCTTCCTGGACTAGCTTCATACAAATGATGGAGGTGGCAGAAGTAATTGTATGGTGACATGAAAGGCAACAAGGTAAATACAAATCCATGGATTTCCGTGCCCGGTGAGTAGTTGCAGACTTGCAGTGGCTTGGCAAGGACTAATTAAATTTTATGGTTTTCCAGCATTATCTGTTCAATCTTTAATAAGAACCAGTAACATGATTGATTAAAATATGTTCATTAGATCTGTTGTGTCTGTCTCTCTTGACAAGCAACAAAAAATGTGTACATTGCATTGATCTATGCTAATTTGGATTAGGCTCAGGCTCAGGCTCAAAACTGAATGTTCATGGTATAAATGGATCGCCTCATTTGGGGAGATGTGGAACTCCGGAAACCAAAGCAATTCCCAGGCATCTAAGCAGTTGGCGGAAGGTGGCAGAAGGCAGAAGGCTTCTGTTTTCCTTATCTCCTTTCTGTTGCAGAAGTTTTTAACCTAGTAGCATACTGTTTACAGTTTAAGAACCTTTGTGTTTCAACCATGCAAAAGCTTATCATAGTTGACTACTTAAGTTGATTTTCTCTTTTCATGCTCTCCCAAGGTCACAAACACATAAGCTGATTCATCTAGTAGATTATCAAGTACTGATGGTTTAAGTCACACCTGAACAGCAGAGAAGAAATTCAATTCCGTAGTTCGTTCTCTTTCTGCAGTATAATGTGGGTCCAACATATAATGCATACATGTGATTGACTTTGCTTACATATATGATTATCGTCTGATTGGATTCAATTTAAAGATGATCGAATTATGATATGCAAAATCTGGAACTTATGACGCCTTTTTTGTGCTTTTTCATGACATGGTACATGGCTGAAAAGTGTTTCACTTAGCGGGTCCATTGGTAAGAGGCAAACTGCAGCTAGAATTCAAATTGTAAACTGAGCTTTTTTATTTCCAAACCTGATTTTGAAGTTTGCCTCTGTATAGAGTTGGACAGAATACAAGCTTTATTATCTGCAAAAACATGTTTTGTTGTTTTGACAAAATCCCACCATATAGATGGAAATCCTTGAAAAAGAAACCTCACTTGTTCTCAAACCACTAAAAAATCAATTGGGCATGAGAAAGTTGTGAAAATGTGACAAATTTAAATAGCATGTATTCCTAAAGGAAAAAGTGCTACCATATGAATAATATGTTACATAGCCAAAATTTCCCAAACGACATTAAGCAAGTGAGAGTTAAAGAGGATGCTGGATTTTGCGGAAGGTTGGGTTCTCGAATGCTGGCATTCACAATCAATGGCGTCACTACGTGAGGACATAGCACGCGCATTTCCAATCCAACACGGTTCAGCTTGCACGAGGAATGGCGCCATGGGGTTTGAACCTTTAACCATGACTGCTTTCCTAAAAACATGGCCCCGTCCTCTGGAACTTGCAGAAATGAAAGTCGCTTAATGGTGAACCCTAGATCACGAGGACAATCCAGTAGTCAAACCATCCGTCTCATGCGATGGAAAATCTATCTTTAAGTAGCATTACTTCTTAACTTCCTTTTTTCTTTTTTTTAGGGTGAGTGGTTTCTTTTGGCTGCCTGCTCCATCTTGTGCCCTTCATGCTGAGGTTTATAGAGCATGTATTGGAACCTTTTGCGGTCTTAAGTAGCACATTGGGTCGTCGCAATGATCATGGAATTTGCAACCTGAATCCCTTTGAAGTAGACTGTCAAATACTAGCAATTAAGAAAAAGAAAACATGAAGTAGATGGGGCAATAACATGCACCAGGCTTTCCATTTGGTCACTGCATTCTAGTTGAAGGTTAACTATGGAGACAGTTCTTTCCGCTAGCCCTTGGCACTTTTTACCACTCCAATCATTCATCTCTGTTTCCTCGATCCAAGAATGTCTCGCCCACCTCTTGTACCTGCTACAGGCCAAACTAGGGTTTTTTTAAAGCCTCCATTTCCTTTCCCTGAACGACTGCCTGCCTTTACCTTCTAGTTTACAACTTTGTCTGCGCTATGGTTCCAGATTCCAACGTTGCCTACAAGATACCTGTGAGCGAATGGGATGCCTAACATGTGATGACACCAAAAAGCTGGCACCACCCAACTTAATAATTGTTGGGAGCAGAGTACGTGGAGGAAATATGTCCTTCATGGTCCTTTTATGGTGATCAGGAGGGGAGGGATTCACTTTCTCCCCTTTGATCATCCTCTGGTTTCGTGAAAATGAGTTTTATGTTACTAAAGATCAGATGAAACGTATCTAAGTTGCGTCGACCAGGGCCCCCAGCTGGGCAAGGAGGTGCAAGAGGAAGTCTGAGCTATGGGTTTCTTCTGTTCATGGAAGGTAAACATGAAGAGTTTGAACAATGAATTGAAAGGAAGTGCATGAAACTTTTCGGGGAAGTTGATTATCCAAAGTTTTAGATTGGAGAGTTTGATATGATAAGGTGTTGCTTGGTAACGAGAACAGTAACAAACTGTTTTATATATTTACTTCGAAAACCAAAACAGATTCATGGAGCACAGTCTTACGGTATTTCATGAATCTACCTTAATCTTTAAGGTGAATTCATAAAACAATTAACGTTCAATTGCCAAACACCCCTAAGGGGCTCACTGTGGTCCTTGGTTGTAACTAAATGTAGAATGAAGAACAACGAATTTAAGCTTACTAGTGTGCCTTAAATCCATGCCTGTCAAGTTGGAGAGGTGAAAGCTCTGTCTTGAGTACCATGGATTTCAAGTTGCAAAATTTACAAATCTATAGTGTAATTTTTGCATCTTCCAAACGCAAGATTAAAGATCATTATAAGCATCTTCAAAACACAAGATTGAAGATCATTCTAAGAAATCAAGGACCTAAAATCAAGGTCCAAGGTAATCAAACAAACGCCGCGTGTCAAGGGTTTACTTGTCCGTGAACTGACTTTTTTGATCTTTTGTCGCGATATGGCACAACTTACATATCCACCTATTGCATATGATTTGAAAGGAAAAAGACTATTCTACCTTACACATTTTGAATACTAGATGGTGAATTTGGGTGTTGAACCCTCGCAGGAGCAGCTGTAAAAACCTACAAGTCGTCCTCGTATCGTGGCTTTGTCTTATGCATGGGCTCAGTAAGTCATGTTGCCTATGGAAACGAAGTCGTGTTCTGACTACTTTTACATAGAACAATCTCATCAGTCCAGTATTTAAAGTTTTCAAAACCATGTCTCCTATCTCGTCTCAATCACTTTATAGTAAGCGAAAATTTGATTCAATAGTTTCTTAAGCAGGGGCAGAGCAAAGATTTTGCCCTTGGGATTGCCAAACTGTCATGCGACATACTAAATGTAATTTTTAACATTTTTTAGTAAGGGCTAATACCTATTTTTCGAAAGTTTTACATGGGCCAAACTCACATTTTTGAAAATTTTAATGGGTAAATTTAATTTTCCTAAATGTGAGGAAGGGTCATGGCCCCTCTTGGTTTTGCTCCTGCTACCGCTAAAGACATGCAATGTATGTTTCTTTTTTTTTTTTGTCGGAATTAAAGGAGTGTAATTGAAAGTCTAGAACTTTTATCAACCAGAGTGAAATACCCAAGAGTTAGAATTAACAATTTTGTTGGGTGAACAGTAATATTTTATCCTACTGTCAAACAGGAGGGCTGAAACCCCCTTCCCTTCCCCCATTCGCAGGTACAGACCTGCTTTTGGTGCTTGGAGCAAAACAGATTTACTATACTTAAACTTGCATACCAGTGTCTATCTTTTTTAGAGTACACCCAAAAAAATTAACAATTAAGACCTTGAAAAGGAAGGAGATCAAGAATTCAGTGCCTCGGTTGGGCAGCATAAGCTGGAAGGGGACTGCGGTTTAACTATTCAAGAATAAAGAAAGGAATAAATAAACTGTTCGCCAGGTTCACGGGCAGTCATGGGAGATCAACTGGAGAAGAATCATCATGTGAAATGTTTGGTGGGTCAGAAGCACATTCATCCTGGCCTTTGGTTCATATTACTTAGAGTAAGTGACAGATTACCACAGAACCCGAGCGCGATTGCAGAATTATCAGTGGGCCCAGCCAAAATCTGTGGTTTACGTGAGATTTTGAGATGTCCTGAGAATTCTTGTTTTTTAGCTGCTCCCTCCACCCCTCTCTCTGCAACTTCATGGATTCCAGATCAATGTTTCTGAATAGTACTGTTCTTGAAAAGAACAGGACCCAAAATTCAAATTCTCCTCATAAGATGCTGCCAGTGGTATGAAATCTAAGGCACATTTATCAGAAAAAAGAAAGAAAAATGTGGGAAAATATTGCTTGATGGGGGAGCTTGCAGAGCTTATTTTTTAATCACTGTTGGATCAACAAATCATCATTTCTGGTCTGAGGCCGGATTGGACGCATTGTGCTTGAAACCGATGCATTTAGGTTTTTGGGCCTTTGGCTTTTTCAAATAGGCAACATAAGGTACAGTACAGCATACCCCTATTCAGATGGTGCCAATTGAGATGCAACTCGGATATTAATTAAACTCTTGCAAAGGTTTTAACTCCAACCACTTTGCCAGGTTGATGAAGCTTCAAGTTGTCCAGAAAAAGCTAGCTAGTTAATTTATTTGGGAGAAGAGTTCTTTGCTGTCTGAGTTTGAAATGAGTTTGAAATTGCAGTGGGGATGTCATCTCAGAACCCGTGATGACAAAAAAAAGACCTGTGAAACAATTTTTAGTCAAAGTTCTGTTAATGCAGAGGTATTGTTCTCCAGATCTCCATAAAATTTCATTTATACACAAAGCAAATCGATTGAAAAACTCGCATTCTTAGATCTTTGATCATAGAAAAATCTGTAACCAAGAAAAAGAAGAGAAACTGAAGCTATGACAGAGCCTCATGGAGTGAATATATCCTTATTCCTTTTAGTTGGTATGTATGAATACGTTCGAATCAGTTTCATCAAGTGAAAAGATGCGGGATCCACAAACTTTGGCTTCATTTTCCGCTAAAGAAAAGGCCGAACAGCAGATAATTTTCTACATGGATCTTCATTGGTCTCTGGAACATGTTCGATTCACACGGTTGAATAGTCAATAGCGTTGCATGAAGAGTGGCTCCCACCCTGTGCAGTGGGCTCACCAACTTGTACGTGAGCCTGTTGGTATGCGGAGACATGAGGCACAGGAGTTGGTTGTCAACAAACAATAATTGCATACTCACTCTGCTCAAAAAGGCCAACCGCCTAATGGCAACAAAAAGAACACAGGCCTCGAACTTCGGTGCGAGGGAATTCTGCTTTTTTTAATTTCACCTCGTTCTCTTTTTAACTGTAGCTTTCTTTTTCTGATCTCTCTCTCTCTCTCGCTCTCTCTCTTGTTATTCAATTTGGAAGGGTGCGGCTTCTTTGTTGGTAATCTATTCTCTGTCCTTTGTGTACATCTCCCATAATCAGATTTTGCACAAATATTGCAACCGCATTGCCACTAGCCGACTCAGACTGTCTGTCAGTAACAGTCATCTCTTTCACAAGATGGAGGCATTTCGTCTGTAAAACTGTAGTTTTTCCACTGCTTAAAACGATGGCTTTGCGGGTGTAGAACTTCACAAGTGGTCCGACCATCGTCATATTTTCACAAAGTAGGCATGGTGCCACAATAGCTGGTCCTGTCATTTATCCTTTTTTTCTCAGTAGCATTTTGAATGTAAGGACAACAGAGTTGACAATAGAAAAATGATTTCTCCCCTTCTACAGCCAGAGTGCATGTGGTAAAGTGGCAAGGCTATTGCAACTAGCACTGCCTCTAATGGGAAACTGCAGTTTTTTCTTCTATGCTTTTTTACTGAGGGAAAGAGAAACCAATCAAGTTGAAGCATTTCATTCAAAAGGATTGCAGCAAAAGCTTCTGGTTTCTTTCATGGGTGAAGGGCATCAAAATATTGGCAGATTGGTAACGTGATGGTTTCTTTTTGGAAGGTGCTTCCGTGTATAAATAATCAAGTTCCTTTTATAACAGTAAGTGCCAAGAAGAATGTACAGCATTCTTCTTTCCTTTGAAACATGAATCAAGTTCCTTTCCATGTTACCACCTTACCAGTAGCAGTACATTCTATCACCAACGTAAAAATACAGGTTCAGACACAGGGGATTACAGCAAGCTTATTTTGTTGCTCAATTAAGTATTTAGCATGGTTTTACCAGGACTCAAGATTTCACTTGATTGCTATTTCCATTCTCCACTAAGGCAGAACCTTAAAGGTATTACTTATTACAGCCTTATGAAGAACAAGGATGAACAGAAAACAACTGAAAATCTAGAAGCTATCTATGCCCAGATGAATGCACTACAGTGGCAGCCACCAAGTTTCTGTTTTGGGGAATAGGAAAGATCAACAGTAAATAATTGTGGATGCCTTCGAAAATGATAAGCAAAATAATTGATACTGCTTCAGCATGCAGCATGACATTTAGATCTGGACAACACAGGTCCATGTTTGGGAGCAAAGGGACCCCAGCAAACGTCCAACGGCCAAAAAGCGTAATGTCCAGGCTGCCCCATATCACCATGATTGGAGCTCACACAAGAGTTATGCATGCTCTGCTGCGAAAAGGAGGAAAGAGAAAAGGAAACAATCACATAGGTTGTCATTTGTCTGGCACTGCGAATCTGGTTGATGGAGAAAGAATATGCCAACGTGAAATTTTTTTTCATATACAGAATACGAGGGTGTTTGATGCTCAAGGGGGGCACAGAGAAGGCTGAGCAGTACATCATCACAAAAGAGATGGGTTACGATGATGGTTCCCTTTTCTGGATTCTACCCAAGTTCTCTCATGTGAATCACACACTTGAGTCTTGAACTTGCAACCAAACTTCTTAGTAAATGAGCTCCATCCACCATTTCCACCAATTTCGCCGTCAACAACGCCACCACAGCCAGCGCCAACACCACTACCGCTGCCACTACCACCACCATTGCCACCTCTGCTGGTCTTATCAATCTTCCGGATAGCCCGTCTCATCGTGGAGCACTCGCGCTCTAGCTCATGCACTCGAGCCTTCATGCTGTCCATGTCAAGCCGGAATCCCTGATTGTCCCTTGAATTGGGCTGCCATGGTTGCCCGGCAGGTGATTGACCCAGAAAACCAATGTGATCTTGAAGACGCGATGGCCGGGCTGAATCCGGCATCAATGGCATCGAAACATCCGTGCCAGCAAAGGATCCCGCGATGGCATTGCGGAGCTGAAGCTGCTCAAAGAAGAGAACTTGCACCACAACCCTGAGAGGTAGCCTCTCATTCTGCGCAGCATGGGTGCAGGCTTCAAGCGTGAGCTTTTGGCAGTCCATCATGCCGCATATCTTCTCCCTTTCGTCGTCTGAGATCCACGGATGTGCCTAATGACATCCAATTGCCGAAGAATTAGCATAACTTTACATATCAGGGACTAAATATCAGAAAATTAAGAAGCACATAATGGTTAAAATCTTGCACCAGTGACTAAATTATCAGAAAAAAAAAAGGAAGCACAGGTTGGTGTTGCAGAAACTACAATCAGCATTCAACTCTAAAGCTCAGGATCGTCACAAACAGAGTTGATGCAACATGCGGAAGACGAGAGCTTCAGCCAGAGGTGGTTTTGCTGGGGAGTGACCAAAGGGAGGAAAAAAGGGAAGCATTGGGCAATCCCAACAGTGACCTCTCAAACCCGACTCGAATTTCCCCACCACAGAACGATATGGGTGTTTCTTGTTTGCCACCATTCTGAAAGATCAGAGATTTTTCAGAAACTACATCTTAGACAGAGACCAAGACAATGTCCGTCGTGTCGGAAAGTCGAGATTTCAGTATTTGGACAGGTGGTTGATGCTGACCAATGCATCAGTTTGACCCTTCTTCTGCTCGCCCAAACTGAACCAGCCAGTCCAGAATCATAGCAACTTACAGGAGAACTTATTCCAAGATGAGTAGCAAGATCTTCAGGTCAAAGCCATCAACTAAGTCTACCATTCCGTACCCTACGCGAGACCGATTGACAACACTTAGTCGGGGCCTTCCTTACTCAGGCCCTTCGAACCAGCCGACAGTCGCGTAGTCCTAGAAAGTGAAAAGGGCAAGTAAAAGGAATTTTCGAAGTTTCACCTTGAGGTAGACGTCGATGGCACGATAGAGGCCGTCATCGTAGACCCTGGCGTGGTCGGGAAGCGCGACGGCGAGCTCGTAGAACTTCTCCGGCTTCAGATTGCCGTCGGACGCAATTTCTGCCAGGTATCCATCCATCAACTTGGCGACCACCATCACCGGATTCATCCCCGGCGAATTCTCGAACCTGCCGTGCTCTTCCTCTTCCTCGTCCTCCCCGGCCTCTCCATCACCGGAACCAGCGCCACCACACCCTTCGAGAAAATACCCGAGAATCCTCTCCACACAATCGATGTCGTAGAGGGTCTCGATCAGATAGGAGTAGCTGGGGAGGAGCAGGTTGTCCAGGGTCGCCTGGTCCAGCTGCGCTGCGATCTTCCTTTCCAGAGTCTCTCGGCAGCCCTCCGACGCGCTCAGGATATTTGCCGTCCGGAGCAGGCCGAACAGAAGCTTCGTCGTCGTCGACGGGTTGCTGCTCTTCCTCACCGTCATATGGCTGACCACCGTCTCCAAGAGCTCCCTCTGCTCGTCCTCCGAGGCGACGGCAGCGGAGAGAGAGGAGGATGCTCCCCTGTTTCGCCGCGAGAGGCCAGGGATGAACTTCTTGGCGTAGCTCACCAGCGATCCTTCGATGCTCTCGGGGCATACTTCGCGAGCTATCATGGCGGCAATGACTCTTTTGAAGAAAGGCAGACCCAGAACGGTGAGCTCGTCGTACCACCAGGCAGACCTGACCGGACCCCGGCGCCGGCGACCAGTCTCGAACCCGCTCAACGTTACGCTGCCGCTGGGTTTCGCCAGCTCGCCGGAAGCCCCCTCAGCGACCGGCCATCCGAAGAGGGAAGGATCGGTGCCGGCCTTGATGGCAATGGCGTCAATGCATCGCCTGCTGATACCGAGATCCTCTGCCTCCGGCAGGAGCCGCTCGCACGTGCTCAGTGTCCTGATGGCGTCCTTGAGGCTCCGAAGCACCGTCTGGTTCAGGAACGCCTCCGTCTTGGCAGCGAGGTTACCGGCGCCGTGCTCCTCTGTCATCTCCAGGTACTCCGCCGCGCAAAGGAGAGGGGCAACATTCGACGCCGTAAGCTCCACCTTCACGCCGTAGCAGAACTTTGCGGCGATCTCAAACGCCTCGGTGCCACCAGGAAAGCCCGGGAGGCTCAGCAAGTATGACTCTGTCTCCTCCTCGTCGTCATCCTCTGCCTCCTCGTCTCTCTCTCCCCACTGGTGCATCGAGACCTCTAGATCCGTTATCATCCTGTGCAGCTTCCCGCTCTTCGACATCAATGGAAACTAAGATCATAGAAAAGCAAACACGTGAGGGTTGCCCTTTGCATTAGAGAAGCACAAGCAGAAGAGGGGAAAAAATGGAAGAAACATTAGAGAAAGCAGACCTTGTGGAGATGAAAAGCCATGTCTTCCACCTCTACTATGACGTCGCTAGGCAGTCCCGTGGTACAGAACCTGACCAAGAACAGAGAAGAAGAAAGAAATGAGGCTTGTTCATGGACTGCCCATCAATTCTAAGGCTCAGAGAAACCGAAGGACAGAGATGACAGAGTTCGAGTTCGCTCACCAGGCCTGCCCCCTCGACCCGACCTTCTCCGACGCCATTTCCGCCCCACCAAAAACCGAATCCTCCAGAGCTCTCAGATAGTGATAGACGCGAAATCCTCAAAACCCGCGACCTTTCCTTCCGATCCTGCAACTCCCCTCGAGACGAATCTCCTTCGCATCTTCGGCGCCCCCGCCGGAGAGCGACTGGCGGCGCGGGGAGCAGAGAGAGTCGCTCGCTCAAGAAGCGTGTCTTTGTGATACGGAGTGCACGAGCGCGCGATCAAGCAGCCGGTTCGGTCGCGTCAGTTTCTTCAGCGAGAGAGAATTCTTGAGAGAAAGAGACAGTGAGAGCAAATGGGTGAGCGTGTTTTCTGGCGAAGAAATGCATTGAACGAAGAAAAGAGAGAGGCCATTGCTCTCTCTCTGTCTGGCGTGTGCTGTGCTACAAAGAAGAAAAGAAATGGGAAAAAGAGAGAGAGAGAGAGGATTCAGACCGCGCAAGCTTTCAAAAGTATGAATAGTCTCTCTCTCTCTCTCTCTTTCTCTCTCTCTCTCTCACCTCCCCGTCTAACTTTTGGTCTGACATGCTTTCCGTCCTTCCTCTTTTCCTCGGCCTTGCTGACTTCTCATCGTCCACATCCCCATCCTGGCCTCTTTCACCTACCCGTGAGTTCACTTTTTCTTCTTGCTACCTGGCCTCCTTTGGTCCTTCTGTCGCATCACTCCCTCCCCGGTCTCTTTGGTCTCCTGGCCCATCCCCTCGCGCCATTGCTTTTGCCTGGCTTCTTCTGACTGGCCATATCAATACTTTTGACCACCTCCAGCGCCTTGGCGTCAGTTTGGCTAACCAGTGTCCCCTATGTCTCGTCGCGACTGAGTCTCGGGTCCACCTTTTCACTTCATGCCCTTTTTTCACTAGTGTCCTTGCTTCCACTTGGCCTTCCCTAGCTAGTAGTCTTCCAAACCCACCATCCATTCGTCTTCTCTTCCTCTTTTGTCCTTCCCNATTCGGTTAAAGCGCCGTTGCAGGACTGCGGTTGGGTGACTGTGTCGCTTCGTCTTTCCTCTTCTCTCTTCTTCTCTGTGCATTGTATTGTATATTTCCTTTTCCTGTGTGTGTTTTTGCGGTGTGTTTTTTGCGGATTGCTTCTGTATTTAGGGGACTTCTTGTCCCCAAATTTTGTTAAATATATTCCCATTTTATCGGCTCTCTCTCTCTCTTTCTCTCTCTTCATCAGATGTGGAGTAGTTGTAGAACGCCCTTCAAGATTTTTCATGTATAATCTGGTTTTTTTTTTTTAATTTCATATTTTTTCTAGGAGTTCACATATTCTATGAAAAATTTCATATAAAAGAGTTGTACTTCTATTGTTAAACATGAGCTTGGCGTTGTCTAATTTCAAATCCTGAAAGTAGTTTGCATTTTAATTATCTAAGATTATAACATATAAATAACCCAGATATGTATTCAATTTACACAGTCTTGGTGGTCTATCAAAGCTTCAAAGATGTCTTTATATATCAATTTTATATGAAGTTGCAAAAGCTCTGGTTTCTGGTTTTCATTGATTCGATAAAAAAAAGAAACGCTCCAAGGATGTCTCAGGTATCTTGATTTAGCATTTTATGTTCACAAACACAAAATGTTTATGTAATTTATTCAACCAAAATTAAAGGCATTTTATTATTATTATTATGTTGTTGTTGTTATTATTATATTGTTATTACTATTTGATTTTAGCAGCAGGAAACTGTCCTAAAGTGTGCTAATAAATAAAAAATTGAAGCATGAATATTATAATCTGTCATGGCAGAGCAACCAACAAACGAAGGACATCTCTGTCCCGCAAAGTATAAACCATTCTGAGATTGTAGTACTCGCTGCGAAAAGAATTTGCCTATTAAGCACTTAAGTAGTAAATCGTGTTGAAAAAAATACAAACAATGTGGCTGAACATGGTAAGTAGTTGTCCCATTCTTTGGATAGTAATGAAATTAGAAAATACCTCCTGAAATTTATTTTCTTTGACTTTTAATTTTAACTTTAAGATTAATGTGGTGAAAATCAGAAAAAGCACTTAATCTTTAAAATGATAATAGAAACATGCTCAAGTTTGAAAATTTCTCATTTCACTGCAAAAGTACAAGCACAAAAAGGAATTAAATGAAAGAAATTCAAACTTAAGTCTGTCATGGTTATACCAACTATTCATGAGGAGCAGTAGCTGAGTTACATATAGGCTGACTATCCATCTTAGTCCATTTCATTAAGATGGCTCAAATTTAGATTGAAATGACTTGTTTCAGAGAGCATAGCATAGCTGGTTGGGTAGACATACGTGTATAAGGCTTGTCATATGTTCAATTCTCATAAGTGTTACTCTCTAGGGTCGTAAAATATGAGATTGCGACATTCAAGTTGAAAGATACGCTACACTCCACTCAAGTCCCGACGTTGTTAACTACCTGCTCATCAAATAGTGGGATGACTCAAAAGTCGTATACAATGTCTAGACCAGATTTAAATGTATAATTCAAGTGTTCTTCAGCTAAAAATTTCTGGATCCGCCAATGCTGAGGAGGAGACTTCCCATGATGCAAGAGGAGGTTCCAGTATGAGTTTTCATTGGAACTAATTTTCCTAGGAAAAACGGGCTGAGTGCCTCTTCTTTTCCATTTTTTTTTTACCATTTCAACTTTTGTCTTGGAATATTGTTCTTAAAAAAACCAGTGCCTTAACTGTGAGACAGACTTGCATTTTCCCACAATCCGTCGTACTGTTTCTTACAAGAATCTTTTCCTTCACCTTTGTAACTTTATTTCTCGAACAGGGTTCATTTTCTAGGGAATCCAAAAGCGTGGACCCACCTTTGTTGTTTTCAGGCTGAGGGAAAGACTACGAGTCTAAATGGATCCAACAATCCGGAAAGCATCACCAAATCCGAACTCTGGAAATATTCGTATGCTTCCATGTGTTTCGAAATCGGATTTTCTTTGATCCAGATCCAATCTAATTACGTTCTTAATATTCAGTTTTGGATCAAACTTTATTTTTTCATATCTCACTTGCCAAAAAACTTGTTTTTTCTCGTCCTTCCAAAAGCAGTATTGGTATCAAATCCTGATTCAATTCTACCTCATGGTCTTGGACATTGGATCCAAATCCTGCATGACCCGGTCCAAAATCCTATTGATTTGCACTACTGGTTGAAATAGGTCAATGTCAGTGCTTGGACTGATCTGGATCAGATTTTCTTCCACGCGTTCAGTGATTCGAATTGGGGTACAAAATTGATCTCCAAATCCAGCTTCAAATACAGCCTGACATTATGCATCGACTTGAACAGGTTAAACTCCGGCCTTTGTTTTCTTCTGAGGCAAAGGACAAGCTCGAAGCTGGTTTTGATGTGCACCCTGCCAGTTACATTTGCCCAGCTTGTGTTCACATGTGAAAAGATCAATCCAATAGATTCTAGTACAGATTCAGATCTGGATAAGTAATGCCCATACCCAATATGTACTGTTTGAGATCTGGACCTCGCAAAAGAATGCCCATAACTTGCAGGTTGGTGTTATCAAATCCTTCCTTTGCTGCATCAAAGCATTGGGTCATGTTTGATAGCATTAATGGATCTGAAATCTGAAGCTGATCTAAGATCCAGCAAGAAGATAGATTTCCACTGCCAACTGGTGGTCTTGGGCGAGAAGGAGTAGTCTTTTGTAGCACTGACGCCTCAAAAATTTGAAATGGAGACTGACCACCTATCAGTCCCCGCCTCGTCCATTTGCACCAACCTCCTCAGGAGATACCGAACTGATGATCTTATTCTATATGTGGAAATGCTTCTAAAGAATTCCTAGAACCCTTCTGGGTTCACTAGTATTTGCAGACCAACAATCCAATTTCATGATACAAACACTGTTCTAGTTGTCTCCAATAGGGCGTACAAAAAAATCCAAATCAACGAAACTTTGTTGTGGACTCTAGTATTCATGAGGCAGCGCTGTTGAAGCTTTGTCTTCTCACTACAATAATTCCACTTTTCAGCGGCGCCAACGAAATGTCAGTAAAGAAGGGGAAAATGTGCACAAAAGTTTGACTGTCGTGGCTTGCTGTGCAGGGAAAAACACAACTAGTTCATGCTGCTAATAATTTATAGGTAAAATGCTTCTGTACTCGTGGCAACATGCGGACACGTGGACATGGATACAGCAACACACTTGAATATGACTTAAAAAAGTATTATTATTGTTCTGCATTTTTTTAAAGTTTTGCATACTGTTTTTTCATACTAATTATCTCAAATGCATTTTTCACTTTTTTTGCATTTTGCTCAACCACTTTTTAGTGATTTACATATTTTTTTTTTGGAATTTCACACAGGCACACACATACACACACACACACATATATATATATATTATAGTATCCCCACAACAAACTTTAAAATTGTTGTGTTTCTACCCGCTCCTAGGGCTAAACACAAGCCAAGTCAAGCATGAGTTCAGTCAGCTCAAACTCAACTTGACTAATGAAACCTCGAGCTTGATTCGCCTCGAGCCGAGAATAGCTCGATGGAAGCAGCTCAGGTTTCACTCGGCAGTTATGTGCTGAGCTCGAGCTCAACTTGAATAAGTTCGGTAAACTTGTTTGAATGAAATTGATATTCATCGTTACGTGTTGAACTCGAGCTCGACTCAATTAAGGCTCGACAAACTCGTTTGAATAAAATTGATATTCACCGTTACGTGTTAAGCTCGAACTCGAGCTCAACTCGATTAAGGCTCGACAAACTCGATTAAGGCTCGAGCTCGACTCAGCAAGTGTTGAGCTCGAACTCAACTCGATTATTTGAACGAGTATACTCACGAAGTCGAGCTCGACTCGTTAAGCAAATAACTCGGCTCAAACTTGTTCACGAGCCAAGCTTTAACGAGTCGTTGTTCACCCCTACCCGCTCCTCTAAATCCATACCCTAATCAGTGCGACTTAAGCCCACATCAATGAAGAGACACCTCAACTGGTGTGGAAAAAGCATCAGGTGTTGCTGTGATGTAGAACTCTTGCCCTTCCCAGGCTCCTTTTAACTTGAAAGTCTTATGCCAAACTTAGCTAACAAGTTGTACATATTCAATTCAAGCTGAAAGAATTGGGACTTCAAGTAGCCGATTAGTTCCAAGTTCTTGAAACTTGGACTATTTGCGTGGAGATCTAAGAATAGCCAGATGTATTCTGCCCCTGGAAGAAAATTTTAGTGGAGCAAAGTTTTGAAAGTATGTGTCTTGTCTTCTATCACTGGAATGCTCGGTCTATGTTTGGCAGCATCTAGGGCGAGACTGAGCTGGTGATTTTTATTGTTTAGTGATCCCAATTTCCTGCTTTTGTTAACTCAATATATTAAGTTCTTTGGGTACATAGAAGTTTAAGTTCTTTGGATACACAAGTTATTTGGGTACATAAAAGTTTAAGTTTTTTGGGTACACAGAAGTTGTTCGAAGAAGGGCTGAAGTTTTTGCCTTTGCTTTCCACCTTAGGTGTCTAAGGCTGCTTTGGAGTTTGAGTGGACCCGTAGCACACTCATCAACTAAAGTGTCACACTACCACCGTTTGTAGTTCATATACCTAGCACCCACAAAAATCAAACTTATGATTGGGTCCTAACCAGTCTGCCAACCTGACAAGTTAATTTCTTGAACTTGGCGGAGCCTTTTATATTTTTTGGTAAAGGAAATGTTGAGAAACGATATTGTTTACCGGGACTGGTTTGAATAGCACAAACCATTCAATAGGGTTTAGATTACATCTCATAAACGGTGAAACCAAGTTTTGTGACATAATTCTTCTAAAACAGTTTTTTAAATTGGTTTGTCTATTTGGATGATCTCATCAAAGGGTCCACCACAAAGTTGGTAATCGAGCAAATATATATATTTAATGAAAAAGTAAAGATTTGTGAATTAATACTAGATGACTGAAATGTAGGGTGATTAAAAATATGTTGAAAAAAATAGATGCGCAGGGTTTACGATAAAACCTTTCTCTCTCTCTTTATATATATATATATATATATATAAAGATAAAAAGGAGAAGTAAAACAAGTCAAATTGAAGCTCAATGAAGCATAGTAGGGTTCAAAATTTAGGTCCAAGCTTCAGCTATATTCTATGTTCCTTTTTCTGACTAACTGCAAATTTCTCGATTCTAAACACCTATTTTCGCTTTGAAAATGATGGTGAGCCACTGGTGTTTATCAAAATCTGTGCCCGACTGCGGGCTGATATGTAATTATTCGGAAACTATTCTTTATTCATATGAAATTGAGGAAATCGGAAAGAGACCGACTCGCCCTGTTCAATACGTCCAAAGCTGCCCGATTCTCGATACCATTTGCAGAATAATTCCACTTGGATTTCCCATTTTCAAATATCTGGAAAAGTCGCCAAATCGTGGATTTGGTATTATTGGGCAGCGACCAGATCCGCTTTTTAAGTGCAGAAACAAAGAAAACAAGATCTCACTTCCTTTTATTCAAAAGACACCACCAAATGGTTAAGTTGTCATCTCAACAACCAGTTCCAGTTCCAGTTCCAAGCTTAATTGTTAAAAATTGGTGGGACAATGATACTCTAGTTGACGGGTGAATCTTACTTTCTTTAGGTCCCGACACGTTTTAGAGCTCAGAGACATTAGTTTTCTTTTGTTCTTTTTAGCACTTGTTTAAGATCTAATGACTTTTTTTTCTTTTTTATTTTTTTTTTCAAAATTAAAAAAAAACCCCAACTTACCTATCAAGAAGTATAAAAAGTTCAAGTTGTTTATTTTTTAAGAAAATATGCAGAAAAAATAGATCATGTGCAGCCCACGGATTTGTGAACGGGGAAAAAAACACCAAAGTTTCTTATGGTTGACCGCTGAATCATACTTCACTTAGGTCTCGACACATTTTAAGGCTCGAAGGACATTAGCTTTCTTCTGTTCTTCTTAGCGCTTATTTAAGATCTAATGACTTTTTTTTTGTTTTTAATTTTTTCAAAATTTAAATAACCCCAGCTTACAAATCCAGAAGTATAAAAACTTCAAATTATCTATTTTTTAAGAAAATAGGCTGAAGAAAAATGAAGAGAAAATAGATCATGTGCAGCCCACGGATTTGTGAGTAGGAAGAGAAACGCCAGGGGACAAAGATTTTCTTATAATTTGTCATCTTACTTAAATAATTGGGCTCAAATTTTCTTTTCAGATAACGGTAACCCCGAACAAGACAACGCTAGATTCCGTTGAAAACATAAATTACAATAATGGCCCCAGTCTCGAAAAGGAATATGACAAAAATGCTATTCTCTCCCAAACATGCTTCCAGATTCCAACGACAAAAGAAACCGTGAAAATAATTGCGATAAAAAAAGAATGGGCATTTTGGTCACCCAAAGTTTTAAAATGAGCAGTCGGTCGACAGGATTTGCGGCGACCATTTAGAAACCATGTCCAGATCCACAAAACGTATTTTATACCGTTGTCTGCCTAAAGTCATAAAAGCCCTAGTGTGCCGTCAACGATGAGAGATGGACATTTCTTTCTCTAAGGCTATTTTTGTCTTTACAAATATCTTGCATTTCTAACTTTGTCCTTATATGAAGGGGCGCCTTTTTGTGCTTTTCCTTTTCCAGTTCAAGGGTACTTTAGTCTTTCGCTTCAGGAAGCCATGGGTCCTGTTCTGCATCTGATATATATATGAAGCGCAAATCTGACCCACATATAATGTGGGTTGGATAAGCCCGTACAATGTTCTGCTCATGCTATGAGTTATGGGGCCAAAAAGAGCTCCGTCCAACCTCGATTTTGCGGCCGGAGTAAGACCTGAAATCCCCAAAATGTACTTCAGGCCACAGGGGTAAAATTTCACAGTTTACCCAATTGTTATTCTAAACAAGATGAACTATTTTTTGAAATGCCACACCTATTCTTGGTTAAATTGAGCAAAATTTTAAAAATTATGGTTGGACATGGGGAAGATAAATTGAAGAGGCTGAAACCTCTCCCCCTCTCCTGATGTCCTCGAGATTCATGGCTGCTTGAGGACATGGTTAAAAAGTAGTACATCGGTTAACTATCTTGTCACGCATCCATTTTTGTAGTATAGAGAGATAACAATACCCCCACAAGTATTTTACCTGCGGTTCTCTTGAAAAAGTTTTCAAAAAAAAAAAAAAAATCATACACTCCCTTGAAGTTGAACAAGGGCCAGAGTTTATTATCTTATGGGTAAGCCAGGATAAGCCATGCCAAATTCTGCAAAAAGAGTTGGAACTCAGGTACTAAACTCTCCTTCATCAGTGGTTGTGAATGACTAGGCCTTCTACCTCCACATGCCATTGCTCCGTCAGGTTCCCCACTGCTGCATCACATAGGTGTCTGGGCCATGTCTTAGTCCCAGTGTGGCTGATCATCGTGTCGAACCAGCTATTGATCATCACCTTGGTAAGCTATTGCCTCACCAACTAGCTAATCAGACGCGAGCCCCTCCTCGAGTGGATTCCTCTTTTTGCTCCTCAGCCTACGGGGTATTAGCAGCCATTTCCAACTGCTGTCTCCCTCTCAAGGGCAGGTTCTTACATGTTACTCACCCGTTTGCCATAGGAAACACCAATTCCCGTCCGACTTGCATGTGTTAAGCATGCCGCCAGCGTTCATCCTGAGCCAAGATCAAACTCTCCATGGGATTCATAGTTGCATTACTTATAGCTTCCTTGTTCGTGGACAAAGCTTATTTTGAATTGTCTTTCATCCCAAAACAATACAAAAATTTGAGGATATAGAACCCCTTTATTTGAGTCGTTGGTCAATGGTCTTAACTGTAATGATCTATTTTGAAAAACTTAGTCTATGAGAAATCATCAAAAGCTTATAAAAGGGGGTTGTTAAGTGGTTGGTTGTCTTGGGTTTTACCCTTTTTTCGAGCTAAATCAAAATTACTTGAGGTGGGGTTGGGATACGTTGGATCAGGAGCTTGAGTCTAGTGTGGGAGTAGATTGAATCATTAAAGTGATACTAGAGCATGGTTTAGCACTCAGACCTGAGGTTTCCCATGCACAGATGTGTGTACTTTAAAGAAATGGATTGTAACGCCTCAATTTGAAAAGTTTAGTCCTATATTGAGATTATGAAAGACCTTCAAAGGCTTATAAAGAGGATTGCTAAGTGGTCGGCTGTCCTACTTCTCAGTTTGTTGGTTTGTTGTTTATGTTTATGTTTATGTTTTTTTTTTTAAAGCAAGAACCAAAACTATTAGGAGGAGGTGTCAGACCAAGGGCTCAAAACTGTGTGGGAGTGGGCTACATCATTACATTAGTTGATTGAAACACCCAAAGGGGCATTGCGCAACCTAATGGCAAAGTGGCCCACACTCGAAGAATTTGAGGTTCAAAGCCTGTGATCATTGTCATGCTTTAATGTGTTATTCCTTTGGGCAAAAAAAGGTGGCATGTTTGACACTTAAGTGGAATGATGTACAGTAGACCCACCCTAGCTTCAAAGCCTGTGGTCATTGTCATGCTTCAATGTGTTATTCTTTTGGGCCGGACATAGTGGCATGTTTGACACCTTAGTTGAATGATCTTGGGAGTTTTACAATGAAGATAGTTTCCCCAAGTAAACATAAAAAAACAAAAATGACTCAAGCAATATAATAAGTATGAAGCTAAGATGTCAATTTGATTAAAAAAATGTTTTTGAAATACATATTCTTAAAATACATTTTAAAACACTATGTTTTTGCTCCAAAAAACATGATATAATAGCTAGCCGTTTTCAAGCTCCGCAACTGAATACTGACATAATTACATTGTATTATCTAGAAACACATTGTATTTTCATACCATGTGTGATAAAACCACAATGTTCTTCTTATTGGACACCTTAAAGGGGGTGTTTGGCAACAACAATATACAATTATTGTCTCATGAATCTACCTCAAAAGACGAGACAAATTCATAAAACACGTTACAGTGCATCATGAATCTGCCCATTCTTTCGGGACAGATTTAAGAGAAAGTAACAATATGCTAGTATTACCAAACGGCCCATAAAAGACCAAGATAGCTCACCCCCCAGAACTCACAGGCCATACCAAGTGATCCATATTCAATATGAAACATTCGCAATTTGAGACATACCAGTTTTTATTATTGTGGAGTGATCCTCATTGTCTAATTTCTATAATGATATGTATATAGAATGAGCTAAGAAATGATCCTGGGATTTTGAAGTTCGAACCCAAAAATCACAACTCATATTGCTCGCAATTTTGAAAAGCAGTTTTAAGTCCACGCAAGTTCTTCCTTTGATCGAACTTCCCACAAGCAATCAAGAAGGGCTAAGGTGAACGAGAAAGCAGGAGCTTGAGAAACCGGAAACCATAAGCCTAGACTGATGTAACACAAGCCCACCGAGATGTTCCTTTTTTGCCATCAAAGCATCATTACACAAAACATGAAGCAGCATCGTGCAGTTTTTAAACATGTATATTTTTGCCTAGATATAAACATGTATATTTTTTGCCATCTAAGCATCAATAAATTTTCAGGAATATATAGATATAAACATGTATATTTTTGCCTAGATATAAACATGTATACTTTGGCCTCATCAACTATAACCTTCATATTTGTGCCCATCATCAAAATTTATTTAACTCCACCACTATCAGAAAATGCAAACTGGGCAGATGCCTAAACTCTGGTGAGAAGTAGACAAGGCCAGCATTTCATATTTTGTAGGCAGATGCACAAATATGTCACAATGGTACGGGTACGGGTACGAGGGTACAGGTACGAGTACGGTATTTTTAAAATCATGGTACGAGTACAACAACTATTATATATAAAAAATAATTATTTTATATAATTAAACCATAAATTGTAACAAAAATGTCAATAAAAAGAGGCTCATAATGAATAAATTATCATTTTTTCATTTTGTTAACGAAACTTCTTATGTTAAAGGAAAACAAAAAACAAAAAAAATAAAGAATAAGTAATTTTTTTTTATTTTTTAAAGTTATAATGTAGTTTGGATCTGGATCCGACCCGGATCCAGATCCAAACGTACCCAACCGTACCAGCATACCGGTACGCTGGGTACGGGTACCGGTACGTGGTACGCCACTAAAATGGCGTACCACTGTGACTTCAATAGAACAAGAAGCATTTCTGGCTGGTCTGCTATGCACCAGATTCCTCATCCCTTTCATGAAACTTAGCTCTTGGGGTATAAGTGGGTTGATTACAAAGCACAATAAATAGGAAATTGGATCTCGATCACATTTGTTACAGCCAAAAGAAGAAAACCCCAAATCCGGAAGCAACAGTTTTCTCTCTCTCTCTCTCTCTCTGCTGCGTAAAGTACTCCTTGCAGCAAACTTGTAAAGGAAACGTATGAATGCCGATTAAGTAACATAGAAACCTCCACTCTTGAGGTCCCAACTCTCAGTCTTCTACAAGAGATGCAAAATATCGGTATTCGAGGCTTACAAATCTCGGAGTTTAAGATTTCCTCAACAGCAAGAAGTCGCAAACTATTTATCACACAAAATGTTAATAACATCTACAGGTAACCATGTGATTCTTTTTCAGAATTATGACCCCTATAGGCCCCTTTCCAATCCTCTCCCCACATGTCCACCAGATACGAGCGTGAATCATGAGAAAAGATCCTGCGTAAGGTGGGATGTCGCCAGCCAACAAGTGCTTCAACCAGCTTAGGGATTCAACTCAACATCTTTACGTTGAAGAATAACAACAGCTCCATACTCAGGATGGTAGAAAGAGTCTTTGGGTAAGACAAATTTTACCACCTAACAGTAGCAGAGCAAGGAAAAAATTTTCCAGCCCCCATGGCCACCATTCGGCTCCAACCCCTTTTTGCTGATAAGTACTTAGTCCACTTGCTAGGAGATTGGACGTATAATCTTCAACTTGAAGAAGGTCAAGAGCTCCACAGTCGGCATGTATGTCTCCCCTGACAAAAATTCAGTGGGCGTCTACCCAGTCAGAGAGAGAGAGAGAGAGAGAGAATTCAACGATTTTATCTAGCATCTCATTACACTTGAATACAACTATATACCTTGGACGGGATGCAATTGAATTGAAGATATTAAAGTGGATCGGCTGCACTCATACAAGTTAACAACACTGCAAAAGCAACATATGAAAAGAAACATAGAACATGTCCTCAAATGGTCTGGGCACTTGTGCCTGACTGAGAGCTAGAACTATACCCAGCTAATTATTTGGAATCTTAGAAACCTAGCTGGTCAAAAAGTTTGTGTCTAATTTTATATATGCTTAAACAAAATGATGCATACCCTGCATCAGGGAGTATGCAGGGTATGCATCATTTCAGTGTGTGTCTCAATTTCAAAGTTCAAACATACACAGACATGTATAAATATGAATTAAGCCAACAAATAATGACTGATGGTGGGCTCATCTCATTCCAAATATCCCAAATGTGCAAAAAAACTGTTTGGCTTGTCTGCAAACCATGGTTAAAGAATGAAGATCCATGAATTTATGAATTGTCTATGGATGAAAATGGATCCGATTCAGGTTAGATATCTAAAACCTGAGTAGTTAGGAAGCGACAGAGAAAGCCACTACTGGATCAGACTAAATTATTTTATGATTGGATCTGGATCTGTCAGAAATGAATGTCTCTGCTGAGTTCCTATAAAAATCTTAACTGTTTGTCAGAATCAGTTCTCTTTACCAAACCTGACTAGTTGAATTGAATTTAAAACAGTTATAGGATAGTTATAAATTTATTGATATCTCTAAACAGTCGCAAGTAAAAGGTTTTTGGGAATTTCAATCCCATGGAGGTTAGGGGTGGGGAGAGGAGAGAAGGGGAGAGAGAGAACACCAGTAGAAACAGACGTACATAAGGATTTAAAGGTGTACCGAACATCTAACCTGAAACCAAACAGGGTGAACTTTTTGACGAAAATTTTCACCCTTTTCATGTAGGAAAGACAAAAAAAAAAGGGAGAAAAAGTCTGCCCTACCCTTTTCTTGAGAAAGTTATCCTGCTGTAGACAGGAATAAATTTTGCTCAAACAATTTCATGCATTCAAACATGCCCTATATATATATTTTTTTATTATCATACTAGAAGAGAGCTTGAATTTCAACTTTTCCCACTTTTGACCAGGGGCACTCATCCATGAAAACATTCAAGCAAGTCCCACAAGAACGTAAGACTAAAACACCTACATTTTTTGTCATGATAACCATAGAAAATAAATTTAGCTAATTTGAAGGACCTGGCGGCTAAGAAAATCTCCAGTAGGATTATAGGATATCATGCCAGTGCTGTGTGCTACTTGAAATGGCAGATCAGAAATAGTAATGTTTTCCAACATGAAGTGCAAGGACCTTCATGAGGAAATCAATGATCTGCAGGATAAACACACCAGATATATGAACAAGATAAAAGCATTGAATTTCATTTAAATCCAAAGAGCACCAAAGGTAGTTTCACTGTTCACACCTGAAAAAGCTTCTTCATGACACCTTCGATGCTAATATCTCATTCAGCCTTGCAGACTTATGATCCTTGTGGAGCAAACGTGATGGAAGCACAGAAGAAAGAACAAATGCAAATGCGATACAAAGGATTGCTAAAATTCCAACCCACCAAGCCTTGTATGGAATCCCAAGTAAAAGTTCATCACATACTGCATTTGAGAACAAAAATGAAACTAGTAAGTAAAAAAAAAAAAAAAACAAAAGAACTTATTTGGAATCACCGAAATCCACCATTTGTTTCGTCTTTCAAGACAGAAAAAGGTAAATTGAAGAGGATGAACTCTTTGTATGTATTGAATTTGTTGATCAATATTTATTCATGGCAAATCATATAATGCTTTTATTGGGATAATAAATATAGATCAACAGTCTACATTAAGTCGCCGACATGAGAAGTATGAGCTTAAGACCTTCGAGTTGAAGAAGCTCAACAATTCAATGCCCCGAGTGTATCTCTTGGCACAATCTGGTAGGTCAGCCTACTCCTTTGCCAATTGGAAAAAAGGGTCTTCACAAATTTAGGCGCTCAAGCGAGTGGGCAGCCAAATGGCGAAAGCCAAAGATCAAGTCATCAGTTGCAGTGACTGAGACAGTAACAATATACCTTTAGCACCCATTTGTGTTCTGCCATACTTAGGAAATAATTCAGTACCTATGGTAGGGCAGCTGATTAATCGTGTAAATTCCTTACCAATGTTAAACATGACAAATTTTCTCTCCTTTAGATGTGGCTTTGCAACAACACCTTCCGGCCGAACATACACTAAAGCGCCCTCACTTGTGTCTTCATTGTTCTCCTAACAACGAGAGCAATCATAATAGTTAGTATGTGTAAGACATCACTTGCTTTCCTAATTACACTCATAAATGATTGAAAAACAGTTAAAAACCAACCAAACTGTGACCTCCAGATCTGAAAATCAGCTTCTCAGTGTTAAGCAACCTTCTGAGACTAAAAGCACGTTCTTGTTCAAAGTTCCCCCTCTTCAACTCAATGGAAAAACTTGCTGGAATCTAATAAGTCATGGGATCTATATTATCTTAAATGGGCTTCAAGGTGAACATCAAGAATCAGCAAGAGATACTGAAATACCTACAGAAGCAGGGTAAGATATCTTCACTTCATACCAATGTAGAGGTTTCAAACCAATTAACTTGTAATAGCGGCTACCCATTTGTAAAGGTAAAGTTTCATTATGCAATTCTAGTCCAACATACAGTTCCTTCGTATCAGATCTGCGAAACAAATAACAAAGTAAACTTCACAGACGAGAAACACATACAACAGTATAAAGAAGGGTAACTCAGGAACATTATAAACTTAAAACTAAGAAGCTTCCAGGTTAAGAAAACTAACGTAGTTCCAAACTCAGAAGATACACTGCAAATAAAACACAGATGAAGGCAAAGCAGAATACTCAGAGCTGCCATCTAACTGGTTTGGAGGAAAATAGCAGATAAGTAGGAAAATTGCACCGTAGAACTGGACTGCCAGGCTGCCATGAAAATAGCGAAAAATGATCAGTTATTCCAAACAAAAAGGCAGAACTCAACCACCAAAATGACACATCATTTAAAAATTTATGCTTTCATCAAATCATGTAACATGCTTAGAATGTCTCAGACTCATATATATTTCATACAAATAGATGTAAACACATGCACTAAAAGATCAAGACAAAATCAATGTTGTTAAATGCAACGAGGCGATGCAAGGAAAACACCTTATCAAGCGAGGTGCAAGCCTCAAGTGGTTTAATCGTAAGCTTCAGGATCAAAATGTTAAAAAATATAATATGCATAAAAGAATGAAAATTATGAAAGAAAATATCGTCGTGACATAGTATAACTGCTTAATCAAAACAAATAAACAAACTTCTCCACTGTTTTATAACGCTAACACAACAAATGCAAAACTGGAAAAAACATCAGCAAGAGCCCACGGTAGATATGGGCAACATGCCAAGATAGGCTTTTTAAGATTCTACCTAATCTCATTCAAAGGCTTGCTGATCTTATGACAAAAAGTTCATAATATTCCATCAAGCTTCTACAGATAATCAGATTATTCTGTCATAGAAATTAGAATATGCACTTGTGAATTCAAATTCATTACATTTCATCATCATCTAGGAAACTCAGGACCTATAGAAATCAAAATGCAAAAATACATTTGACAATCAGGACGAATACACCACCACCACTAATTATTAAGGTAAGGCGGCGAGGGAACTAGCATATAAAACTATTTAACAGTTGATAACATAAAAAAAAGGCAATATCAAGAAAATAATTGCACTAAAACGAAGATGCCCAGAATTGGCATCCCATCCACGCAAGTTAGCAGGAGCTCCGATGACAATCTAGTAACTTCAGCACGAACTCACCACATTTAATGATCATAATTATGGAACGGATTCCCCCATGCCAACCGGAATGAGCTCAGAAAACATGTAGCTCACCGTCAATTCCAATTCCAAACAAGAAACTATCAATGGAGAAAATTCACACCAATCAATTCCAGCATAAAAATTACAAACATTTTCATACCAAGCCAAAAAAGTCCCCAATAAATTTCGAACAGAGATAACAAATCTCAACCGAGTAAAACAAACTGAAAAGGCGGAAATCGCAGAATCCCAATCAGAAAAGAGACTTAACGCAGATCTTTATCGGCGCCTTGAGTTCTAGCAGTTGATGATGATTCCTTTGAGGCAATGCACAGCTGCCGAACCTGCCCCTCCGTCAGCTGCACCTACTTCTTCATCCGACCCTCAATAGAGAGAGAGAGAGAGAGAGAGAGAGAGAGCTAAAGAGAACGAAAACCAGAAAAAAGAGAGTGAGAGAAAGGCAAGGTATGCCAGCCGATGGGCCTCAATCGAGACAGATAAGAGATAACAAGGCAGCGGCGTTCCGAACGAGACTGCACCGGTGAACGAATGGAGAACGGCGTGGTGAATGAATGGTGACCGGCGACCGGCAACTTCGACCTTCGACAGTGAGAAGCGAGCGACTGAAAATTGAGAAGAGGACGGGAAAGAGGGTTCCGCAGGGTGGTGGTTTTTGCTTTTCTAAATTTTAGTTATCAAATTAACACTTTCGCAAGTCACATAAGGCGACTATTTTTACTTGTTAAAAAGGCGAATCATCAAAATGCTTTACATATATTCTTACGAGTTTAGTCGAGCCGAGCTTGTCTCGCTCGAGTTCGACTCCTTACTCAAAACTTCATTTATTAGTATAAAAAACTAACGAACTTTGTCTACTTCATGGGCTAAAAAGGGACTGGGGCACCTTTTACCGAGCTGCGTGCATCCTTGATCCGAGTCAGTTGTGCACTCTGTTTTGTTCAAAAGTGTTCTCTTAATGCTGTTGACCGACCTTTTTGCCGCGTCTTAGAATATTTGTTGCACTTTCAGGCTAAGCTTGATGGTCTGGATAAAAGTTTTGGGATAAAACATCTTCCAAAGGAAGATACAACTTGGGAGACCAATCAAACTAGTGGTAAGGAAATCTTGGAATGCATCCACAAAATCTAGCTTATGGACCAAAAATCTTAACAAGATTAAGGGCTTCCCCGCTGTGCCTAAGGTTCCTTTCCATTCCCAAAAGAAAAAGGTGAGACAAGGAGCAAGTCTTTAATTATTTTTGAAATTAAGTCACCTTTGTTTCTAATGAAGCAACCAATTATATATCTTTGTAACAGGAAGCCTGAAGTCTGTTCCCGTCCCTGTCAGGGGAGATGCCAACCGTCACTCCTTTCAACGAACATGATTATACATCCTTGTAACACCCATAATCGTTAACAGAGCCCCCCAAAGAACAAGACCAACAAATACGAGAACGCTGTACCACTTGAATGCAGTGTGCAGAGTAAAATGGTTAAGTAAATGCCCATAGGCATCGATCAACTTAGTAGGCCGATACAGAGCACCAAGTACATTAGCCTTCATCTGTGCATTGCGACGCACTGCATAAAACACAGGATTGCAACAATGAGTTTATCCCTGACCGCCACCACAACTCAAGATGGGTTCACAAGACCGCTTCAGTTAGAACTTGACGAAAATTATGAAAGAGTGTAAAAACACCAAACATATCCATAATGTTCTGCAGTTCATCCGAGATATGACGCACATCAACTGTAAAAATAGATAAACAGACTGCACTCACGGAGCAAAGCGCTAGAGATTTGCTCATTAGTTCAGTAGCGGCGTTGCTCTTGCATAAGCCTCTTCCAGCAAAATCAAATCAACGATAATTGCTTATAAGAGAAACAAAAGGTGGACGGCTGGTAAAGCATGAAAAGTTTACTGACAATGCATAGCTAGCAATGATATAAATTGCCTCACCACCCTGCCAACACACAAGAAAATTTTCTTACGTATGTGGGGAAAGCTTTATCGGGATTGGCTAAGGAATGTCATCCGCACGCCATAATGGCGGTTCAACCCTTGCCCCCTGCATTGCATCCCCTAAAATAGCTACGAGAAAGTCAGCAGATGTAAGAAATTGTGAATTCCCTTCACATTAAAGCACATTCAGGTATGTGAAATTTGTGTCCGATGAAATGAACACAAGGCTAGTTTTACAGCTTCTAACATCGAAACACTTTTGAAGGCAAATTCAGTTTCAAGAATCCATTATCAACATTATCAACGCAACACAGCACCAGCAAAATCGTCACACAGTTCCACAGAAGCCACCTTCATGTCTCTTCGAAGTCATTCGCTTTCTTCTGTCTAGAAGCCAACTCTGCAACATACAAAGGAATACAGAAATAGAAATTTACCGAACTTCTACTTTGGTTCGGAAATTTCACAGCCAGGGTCCACAGATTCACCGGTGCAACCATCGGATATGTCTGGAGTTGAGACAGTAGGTTTCTTTGATGGAGATTCAGGCATGACTGGTATGGGCGTAGCACGCTTTACGCCTCTGCCAACAATTCCAAGATGCACGACCTGATTCCTTTCACCAGTGGCAGACACTACCGGCACATCAGTGCCACTGGAACCCGTAAAGGCCTCTGTCATAACTGCAGAAGAAGCACCTGTTTTCTCACCTTGAGCACCTGTTTTAAAATCTGCCATCATTTCTGCCAAGGTTGGCATGGCAGGCAAATCTCGGAGATCTTCTAGCTGCAAAGAAATAAATGACTACCTGATGTACTCCATCACAAATAATATTAAAGTAACACAATGACAAATAAAGACAATATCAGATTAATGTCTTACTGGATGTCAGAAATCAATCATCCGAGAATGTGCAAGCAGATAATTCAAAAAGTTCAAACTCTCAGCCAAGAGTAGACTGTGTTGTACCACATTGCCAATTTTGACAATGCTGAGAATGAACAAAGAGATGCATATTGATATTCTACATGTGCACAAACAGACTAAAATCTATACATCTGAGCTATTCACATTAATATTGAAAAGAATATAAAATACAACCCAAAAATGAAGATGTAACAAGAACATGATTATGCTTTTAAGATGCCCGTTTAACTGCCTTGTGAAGAAAAAACTTAACAAAAGGTGCTGCTTGATTGTAAAAGGATGAAACTAGTCAATGTTTAAAGACAATGATCACACATTTAGTCATTTACTCTTCAAGTTCTTGCCTTTGCTCTGAACAGCGCATTCATGCTCTATCTATGAAAGGATTCTTCGCGAGCAGTTGCTGGGAAACCTTGGAAAGGTATCACACAACATTCAGTTATATTTTTTACAATATCTAGCTGACCTACGCATCAGACCTCGATGCTGTCAATGTTGCAGCTACCTCTTCAAGAAACATAGCCTGCTTTAAGTTGTTGCTTTAAACATCACCTCCTCCCACTTCGTTGGTTCACACTCCTCTCCTGTTGAGGTCCTCCATTCTCTTCCACTCAAAGAAAAGAGACTAGCCATGCCATCAACAGTGGAAGGAGGTATAAATTTGGTCAAAGGGGCATTTTTATTCACTGCTTTTAACTTAATCAAGTGAAACCATGGTAAAATTAATGATCGTGAGAAAAATCAGGTGTTTGAAAAACAGTTTGAAAGGTTAAGCAGTTGATTGAGAAAAACCCGTAGTAAAGTGAGCCTTTATTATATCACCATTCGTCAAGCATGTTTTTGTAAATTTTTCCATAACTATTGGTGTCTAGAGCACAACTAATTCAAAACCGGTAGACGGGTGCAGTCATGAAGTCATACACACACATGAATAGATAGGCATATACTTAACGAACACAATTTTTTGAATGAACAGAAGAATGATTTTTTAAAGCGGGTGGAGGTGGTCTAATTATTAAAAGAAAAAAATGTGCAGACAAGTTTTGAATGAGTGAAAAAGATGATATTTAAAGCAGCAAGGTGGAGGGCTGTGTGGGAATTAGGGGCAGGTGGGTAGAAAAGACAAAGTGGACCTACCCTTTCAAAAGTGATTAAATAGATCAGGCAAAAGGTTAGTGGCACAAAAAGCTTACCGTGCATATGCAACCATGTGTAGCCATGTTCATACAGGTATAGTTAAATGAACAGCAGGTGAGCAAACTGATATATTCAATTATCCTCTTAAAGATTTTTTCCCTATTTCAATATTTCAAGGGCACAAATCTTCACAAACAAAAAAAGCTCAACTCTTTCTACAACTTTTCTTTATGAAGATGAAGACAGTAACCTCCAACACTTGCAATTGTCCAAAATTCAGTATCACGTTTACAGTCAGACTCATGCAAATCTTTGACAAGAGTACCTAAATGCAGAAGCAACAGTGATATATAGGAAGCACAAGGATATAGACAAAGAGAAACAGAAATAATAAAACACACACACATTTTCATACCAAATATCAAACAAGTTCATCTAATGCAGCAGAAATCCGGGAACAAGTTCCCCTTACCAAAATTTTTAAGTCAAATATTTAATTTTTTCATTTTGAAAAACTTGAACGTAACCTGGTTATACCAAGCAATGCACCCTAACTACCAAATTTGTTCTGTAACTTCCGATTTATGAAAAGAGAGTAGAGACAGGATGTCTAATGTCACCTCTCCTCTCTTAGCTAATACTTTAAAGAGGTTACCGGGAATGAAAGAACAAAAATTGATCCATGAAGGTTTAATTACTCAAATCACTTTGCAATGGCATGCACTGGGTCGGCTTAGATAATGACTACCTGGTTCTAGGTTAAGTTTCAGGGCAGATATGACAGCCATTACAATTTGTCTTCCATCAACTTAAAGGTCTTAACCAACCCCTCAACAGGGCATATACTTAACCAACCCCTCAACAGGGCATATACATCTATCTATTGATACGAAGGAATTTCTGAAACTAAAAAATTAAAGACAGCAACTTGATGAAAGATTTCAAGAAGATTAAAGAAAAACATGATTACCTTTGCATTGAGATCAACTAACAGCTGCTCAAGAGTTTTGATCTCTTCATCCTTCTCCATGGAAGAAGCACCACATGAATTAGCAACTTCCATCTTCAGTCGTTCACATTTAGCCTCACAAGCTGAAACAGCTGCCTCACAATGTACTATAGCATCTATAATTTTGTTGTCCATCTGTAGCGCCATGCAAAGCTTGAAATGACTAGCAGTAGGGTCAAGGCTATGCACATTTGAAACTAAGTAAACCAGCAATAATGAAAGACCCACAAGTACAAAGAAAACACGTTTAGCATCAACATGTTATGGCATATAGTCATCAATCCCAAATCCAAATATTTTTAGCAAGAAACATATGGATACATTTCAGCAAGCAAGCGGTTGTCTGGTTCAACAAGTCTCTCCAACATGGACAGAGCTCTCCTGTAGTCCTCCAAACAGGTCTGAATGTCCTCTATAATAGCAACAAGGATAAACAAAATCAAGTGACACATGAAAGAAGTTTAGAACCATATATGGGTATTTAGATGATGATGGGCAGGGCATGCACATGCAGAAAGACAATATATAGCAGAAAGATGACACTTAGAATGCAAATGCACATATTGACTAGTAACTGACCTCTTTCCAGCGAGACATCTCCAAGAGCTGAAATAATATCTACTTTTTCCATAGTATCACCAGAGACATTTTTTTCAACGATCACCCTAGCAATGTCTAGCATGCTAAATGCAAGATCCAGATCAGACTCTTCTTCTTCTCCAATTTCTACATCTTCAACATCATCCCCTGCATTCTCATTTTCTTTCTCAACACTGTCGTGGCCTTCTATTAATCAAGTTAAAATGATAATCAACATTTGCAAAAAAGGAGCTAAAGAAAATGGTTTGCATCACATGAATGTTCACTAGCATACTCATTTTGTCAAAAAAAAAGGAAAACGAGAAAAAACCTTCAAAGAAACACCACCACTATATGCCAAAGATAAAATATGTGCATTTACAACTTACAAGCTGTTGGAGATAAATTTCCAGAAGATAACGAGTCCATAAATTTTTGATTAACGTATTTGTAATAGAAAATCACAATGATTAAAAATCTCCCAACCAGCTCAGATATATCAAGATTCAGTCTCTGTTTATGTTTCTGTGTTGTCACACAACAGTCAAACAAGAACATGGAAATAGTACAAATTTTGCCGGCAATTCCTGTTTTAGTTAATTCCATATCCTGCAGCTAAAATTCAGCATTTGCTGTTCGTACTAGCTACTTCATGCTGGCCAGCCCAAGGCATGAACTATGAACCAAGCTTCATCGTTTGAGTCTGACAGATAAATTGAAGCTCAATTTTGGCAGCATATATTTGACTTCATATGTAACAACTAACAATACAGCGAAATTTGAGAATAAGATCATCCATTGTTTGAAGCTTCTGAATGAATCTCAGCATTTTAAGAAAAACAAATGTAGACCGAAATCATATCCGCAGAAACAAGCTTTTCCCAGACATGAGGGAGACTGAAAAGGATATCAAATACAGGCAAAATAGGAAATAACAAAATCTCATAGCAACGGTGATGACCACTTACAAGACCATTGCCCTAAGATGATAATCTCATGGCAATTGAGAAGAAAACAGAAACTGAAAACATCCAAATATGGTGCATGAACAATCAACTTTTTGAACTAGAAATGTTGACATATTTAAGTTCTTGATGAATAAGTCAAAAGTGACAACTGTTCAAACTAATCTTGGCTGCTCAGACCGAGTAACCTGGAAACTATATTAGGAAAATAAGAAAGACAATGCACTTGACATGGTAATGCTCCTCGTGGCCATACATTATGGATCAAGTTTATGTCAACTAGATGTGAAAAATGCATTTCTGTGTGGGGACTTATCTAAGAGTCTAAGACTACATATATGCAGCAACCACCGAGATTTGATAATGAGGGGGTGTGTGAGAAGGTCATGTAAGATGAAAAAGGCTACACTTTTCCACTCCGGCCAAAATGACCTATAGGAGAGGAAAGCCTAAGTCCAAACAAAGTCACTAATTGCAATGGACGATCAATCATACCTTTTTCAGCATCCAACTGTTATATCCTCTTATCATATTTATCTATAAGTGGGAGGATGGAATACAAAAAATCAGTAAGGAAGAATGGTGGGCAAAAATGAGTATTCTCCCTTCCACTTTCTATTCATTGTTGCCCCAGGCCTTCCATGTACATATATAAACACTAAACATTGTTTATAATCATAAAACATATATTATTATACCAAAAAAACCAAAAAATGAACTAGTTATTACATGCACCCGCCTGTCACATGGGTGTCGGGTGCGGGTATATATATATATATATATATATATATATATATATATATATATATATATATATATATATATATATATATATATATATATATATATATATATATATATATATATATATATATATATATATGTATGTATACATATATATATGGGTAGGGGGAATGCTCCTTCTACACCATCCAATCCAATCTTTTCAATTTTAAAAGATATAACGGTGTGCTATTGTTAAAAAAGGAGAAAAGACTTGTTCGTTAAAGGCGGTTCGGTTTGATTGAAAACAGAGATGATGAACCTTCTACAAGAAATCATTGCGTATCACCGCAAACCGTTTCATGCTTGTCTCGGACAAGTCATATCCAACTCAACGAACGTGCCAAGTCAGACAATTTAGGAGTGATCCTTGCTGATTCTAATGATAACTTGTTCGAGTCTTGACCCGTAGCCAGATTTATGGGCAATCCAAGTTGACCAGGAAGATTCTCGAGTCAGCTTGACGATGCCCTTTCCATCCACTGGCCAACACTTGAGTTACCCCTTACTCATTTTCTCTCTACAATCCCCAAGGTTTCATGGTTTCACTAAGTGGGGATGCCAGATGGAGGCACCATTCGCTGGTGCAATCTATCAATGTCGTCTGCTATGTCACCTGAGTGGAGGGTAATGGTGCGGATAATGCAGCAAGTTTTCAAAAAAGATTTTAGGTGCAGGTGCGACAAGGGTGTATATATATGTGTGTGTATATATGTAAATCATTTGTTACATAGTTATTTAACTGTTTAGTTACTTTAGTATAGTTATTTAACTGTTTAGTAGCCTTATTTATTTACATGTCTTGAATAATTTCTACCTGCAACCCGCGCTGACACCATCTCCCTCATACTTAAGCACTTTACAAAATAGAAACCATCTCCTGAAATGAATAATCACATGCATTGACAATATTATCACATCTACGATTACCAGCAACTAATAAAGAAGTATTTCAGTCGACCAAGACTGAAGAAATGTTGTTTTCTAAATTTTAACCATATCTTTTAGGCAACGATCAAGTTTCTGGCTTGCACACATACTTGCATAGAACAACAAGCTTACTCATGATCAAATAGACCATAGTCGTCAAACTCTATTAGGTTAAACTATAGAAGAAAAAAAACCTATGGTGTGCATAGTTACAAACCTTCAATACGCTTTCCCAATTTGTTATTGGATTTCACATCTATTTTCTCGCTTCCATGGCTAGAACCTTCACCATCCCCCAGTTTTCGACGTCCAGCAGATGTTTTCTTAGTAACGGCATCACCAAGAGCCAATGCCTCGTTCTCATCTTGTGCTTTATAAAGCAGCGCACAGCCGTACTTATAGTATGTCTGCGCACATTCTGGACTAAGTTCGCCAAAATGATCAACTCTGAGTAAATAAACGCACAGAATCAGCACTGGTCAACATACAGCTATATTAAGTTATTAACAACAATAAGCAACAAACTGTACACTGTATTGCATCCCATTAAATGAGTTTCTCATTAACAAATGTAGGAATTCTACACACATATCATATAAAATGTCTAGCCCCACCAAAGACACGCTGTAATATATTCGACATCGAAAATGACTATTCATATATTTGTGCTCAAAGCCTGAAACCGACAAACCCTAAGCACGAAAACAACTCTTCTCTGTCCACACGTTCAGAACCGTATGCCCTGACACAATGTTCACATATATGTATACACTATCGTTCTCCAGAAAATGTAGTTCTAAAGGTAGGTATGCAAATTTCTAAAAGCGCATCATATCTATCCAGAAAATCCCTCAAAAGTGAAGGCGAAAGACACTCGATATCCGGGGACGAAGAAATCGGTATAAAGGTTCAACGAATAACGAAACCTGATCTCAAGGGCGCGGCTAAAACGATCTATGGCCAATGAATAATCCTTGCTCTTCATACCATCCAACCCTTCCTGCATCAGCTTGTCCGCGTACTTTAGGGTTTTTGCCGGCGAACCGCCGTCAGTAGCCACCACTTCGCCGCCTTCTGCGTCCTCTTCGAAGCCTTCTGCGTCGTCTTCCGGAGCGTCAACTTCAGAACCTGCGTCATCCTCCACAACGGGAGCCGAACCCAGGGTTCCTTGCCTCTCTTCCGGCGCTAAACCTTCACCCTCCTTCTGGAGAAGAGAGGAAGCCTTGACGTGGCCGTTTTCGACGTCTGGCGCAGGGGATGGCTCGCTGGCCGGAATTTCACCCTCCGGTTGGACGGCGGCAGCTCGATCGGCCTCGGCTTCCTGGACCTTGGCTTCTGAGAGGTCGACGTTTTCTTGCTGCTCTGTTCCCTCCATGGCGTCCCGCGCTTCGGAACGAAAAAGGGGGGAAATGGGGCGTCTTATAGCGGGAATGAGGACGATCCAACGGCTCCGATGCGACGGTGGGCGATGGCGGGAAGGAGGAGCGTCTGAATAAAAATGCTGGGTATTGATACCATGCGGATCGACTCGCATGTCTTAGGATGAGAACAATGTTTCTGCCGTCGATTTCCGCGATGGACGGAGATCATGCACTGGCCTTTTATTGTTTTCACAACTCAAGTGACAATCATAATTATAATTAATTTTAATTTCTTTCTAATTTCCTTTCTAAAGTACTTTTTTATTTTTTTTAAGAATTTTAATAATGGTCATAATGATATTAATTTCAACTAATTTGAATATTTGTCCATTTATATCATTATAAAAATTTATAATTTATGAGAAAAATAAAAAAAATAAACGATATTAAAATGGCGCGAAGTACGAGGACTCGCCACTGGAACTCTTAAACAGGGCATGGGATTCGGATCAAAGAACCGAAAGCCCGATCGATTTGCACCATAGTTCAAGCGTGTGCACCAGCACGGACGCAGCCTTGCGCGTCTGCGCGCCTCAGGATATATTGCTAGCGAACCGTCGACGCAGGGATCTTTCGGACCGTACAGAGTGAGGCTGTGATGGCGGGTCTTGCGTCGTTGAACTGGGCAGCCGTCCCCGTGGCCGCCCCTCAGTCCCCGGGCAGAAGAGCCATGAGGGCTTCATGGAGAATCTCGTGCCAGACGGCGCCTGGCGGCACTTCCAGCGAGTCTGCAGCCACGGTGCGCCCTTCGTCGTCCTTCTTCCTCTCTTCTTTTCGTGATGATATCGGGATTCTGTTTTATCTTGAGTTTTTAGTTGTGTGCAACTTTGGTTTCGCACAGTATCTTGTGTTGTTGGATCAAGGAAAGGGAGAGCGGACTAGTTGATGCGATTTGCTCGGTCTTTGGCCGATTTTGCAACTCACGGATGCATTTTGATTGGAATTTTGGATCATTGAAACGAAGAACTTTCCATATTTTCTAGGGAGGTTGTTTTGTTTGTATTATTCTTTAAGTTGGTTATTGTTTGATTGGTGAACACAAGGGAAAAGGATTGGAGTATGAAGAAGGAATTGGCTGTTGGGAACTCGAATTTCGATTCCTCATAGGTCATAGCCATAGGTGACATCATGGAAGAAGAGTTTTAGCTGCACGCTTGTTGTTTGTAAATTTGTAATGCTTCATGGCGAGCTTTTGCATGTCTTTATGATGCCACAGAGTGAAGTTGCATTTCATTTTGGTAAACAAAAAATTGGATACATACTTCCCATCACAGACGTGCATGCACGCACTCAATCAGGGATGTGAAAACTGTAGCTGAATATAGAAATTTTGCCTCTGTATCTTATTCCTTGCACTTAATAGTTGCTAGCGACTTGGGCGACGGATAGATATGAACAGGATGGGTTCAGAGAAGAATGTGCAGAACGATCAAACACTGTTTCTATTTTCTTTTTCTGCCCATATTGGAATCCCATCAGACTCAAATCAGTGGCACTAACTACTCACATATCCCTCTCTCCACCTCTCTCTCTGCTTCTTTTGTTTTCTGCTTGCCGAATTGTATAATCAGTTACAGCTTTTCACGCAATAGTAAAGTTGAACAAGCTCAACTGTTAGTGTTGAATAACATTTCCGGCCTTGAGGCTTGAATAGCATGCTCTGCTGTTAATACGTTTCAATCACTCAGCCATTGCAGATGGTGAACAATTCTGTGTTTGAAGCCTTGAGTCACAAGCTACATCATCAATAGTTTCAGTTATGTTGTTTATATCAGATGATTTAAATCTTTAGAATTGATTTTAGTTTGTTAGTATAATGAGTTTGAAATTAATTTTACATTCACATACACAGAAATCAGACTTTAATGCACTTATATGTTTGTCTGTCTTGTTTTATTCTACTTATCACATTCATGGCATTTTAGGAAGAGGTGCTGGACAAGAATGATCTGGATAATGATAAGTCAATTCTTGCTTCAAGTGCCACACAAGAGGCTGAATTTCCTGAACTTCCAAACAAGGGGACAAATAGGAGGGTTGCTCTGGCTTCCACTTTTGCTGCCTTGGGGCTTTTCCTATCAACAAGAATTGACGTGGGTGTTTCTTTGAAGGACCTGGCTGCCAATGCACTGCCATATGAAGAGGTCAGTTTATTGATGATTGGTGTTTCCTAGTAAATGACTTCTATTTGATGTGATATGCTTATTCCATTTTGGCTTCTATGTCATCCACCTTGGATACTGCTTGAAACGGAGAAACTTCACCAGAATGGGCATAATCCTGCAGATATTTCTATATCCATGTGATAAAGATTCTTGTTTTCCTGAAAATTGGGGCCGCTTATCACTCAGACTTCTAATATTTATAACCAGTTATACATTTACATGTTTGGGTTTAGTACTAAATTTTAGTTCTAAGGTGCGGGCTACCAAATTGATAGAATATAAATATAATTCAATGCAGTATGGATGAAGTAACGTGCACAAATAAATCAGATGGAATTGTCATGTCGTAGCTTAATATTTCAACTTTTGGATTGGTAAGCAAGATTTCTGACCATTGGATAGGCAAAACTGAAATGGCAGGTAGGCAACTGGTTTCCTAAAATGGACATTCTTTTTTCAATACAATTTTGATGGTTATCACAAGAACTCTCTATGACTGTGTCCACCATGATTATTTTGGTAATGGCACAATGATTAATAGATAATGCCCTTAGAAGCATTTAATACAACAAGTTCCTTTTCTAATAATGCAGTCAGGACTATGGTGCTCGATGCTTCTATAAGTTGTCAAATCAAACTAGTAGTTAGTTGTCTGGCAAATAGTTAGTTATACAACTTTAGAGCATCTTGTTTTTCTGCTTCTGCTTCATCTCATCTAACATATTAAATTCTAATCACTTGAGTTACCAATTGAATGAATTGCAGGCCCTCATGCTTCAGCGTCCCATCTTGAATTCATCTAATGCACATGTCTGCATTTAGTATGGCGACTTAATGAGCTGCCTGAATTATCCTAACAGCAAGTCGTTGGACTAGCCTATAGTTGTATAAGTGGCCTCTAACATTTAAAACTGAAAGTTTGCATATCTGATGCTCAGTGAAACTCTTTTCTTCTTGGTTATGTAGTCTTGAATCTATAAATAAACAACCTAAAATTGAGAGGTAACATTATATCTGAAGATGTATTTTGAGCAGCATCTTATATCTGAAGGACATCATGGAATGATGATCATAGATCAACCAAGGAAATCAACAAAAAAATAGAAACAAGCTTGATGTTCTCAAATTCGTGAATTTGCATGAAGAGATTGTTTTTAACAGGTTTGTTAAAATTGGCCATGGAATGGCCCTGTAGTTGTATGTGGAGTTTGCAACTTTCCCTTCAACTAGAGGCACTACCATATTGAGAGTAACTGGATATAACAAAATTGTCAACTACGCAATGAGTATGCAATGCTAAGCCCAAACAAGAGAATTTAATCAGACTCATTCTACTGTCATCACTGTGTCTTGTAAGAAAATGTGGTGGACAGAGTTATGGATTATATTGGGTTTATCCTTAAGAGAATGACATCTGATCATGCTTTATCTTCTATTGTTCTGTAATAAAGGCATTCCAACTATTTTATAGTTGTACACATGTTGAGAAAATTTGGCAGTTTGGTGGGATAGTCTTCCATCTTGTTCTACATAGCTACGGCCTGTTTGTTAACCTTAAGCTCTTCATGATGTGTACTCCTCAGTAAATACAGAAAATATGTTCCTCTCTCTTGCTTTCTGTCCCTTGTTTTTGTGATTATGTAGGAGTGAGATGGTGTTCAATGTCATAACTTGAGCAATCGGATATATGAATGCAACTCCTTGATTAATGGTCCTGTTTTTATTAAATGAGGCCTTTCATTTTCAAATGTAGGTTAGACATAAGATGAAGAGAAGAACAACTTTACCCAGTGTCTTATGTTTGTCTACTGGAACCAACTTCTGTTTTTCCTTTTAGTATAGCGAGAAAGATGTACTGTGTCAAATTAGTGGGTGAGTTGTAGTCCATGGTTATTGGTTAGCATTGTGATTTTGGATCCTTTGGATATGGCTATGGTGGCATTTTCATAGCCTATATGATCTGGTATCACTCTTGGCAGCAGTCGAATTGCTCAAGGATTAGTCTCCAAAAAATCAACGGTTTACATGGTAAATAGAATACATATGCCTTAGTGGTCATTTCATACAGGCATGAGCAGGAAAGCTGATCATGAAAACATAGTAATCTTGTCAGCAGATGTGACATCTTTTACCGATACATTTAAAATCAAAGTCCATGGTGGAATTGTTATGGACAGTGAGCAGAACTGGGGAAGAGATTAAAACTTGGGAATGACATCAGATCCTCCCTTGATGTGTTGTATGCATACAGGCAGCATGAACAACCTCTCTCTCTCTCTCTCTCTCTCTCTCTCTCTCTCTTCTGTGTGTGCGGCTTAGCTTAACATGTGGTAATTTTGTGATCCTAGATATGCTAACAAGTTGTCTGAATCTTCAATATAATTGCACATCCACTATGAGGTTCTCTCCATGTTTTTTTATTCATTAAAATAGTGGTGCGAGATTTGTTACTTTGTGTCCAACATCTGGAAGCTTAATTGTGTACTTGCATATTTAGAGAAGTTTGCCACTGTTGGAAAGTGAAACTAAGAAGAACGATGGACGAACACAGATTTAACGTGGAAAACCCCTCAACTAGAGAGAAAAAACCACGGGTGATGAGGACTGGTGCTCACTAGCAACCAGACCCTCTCTCTCTTAGAGATTTCATTCACACCAAAAAATTAGGGTTACAAAGACTTAAGTAAGGCCCAACGAGGGCTACAATCTGGATCGGGTCCATACCCAGACCCGGTCCTGAGACCCATACTTATATGCTTCAACACCCCCCCTCAAGTTGGGCATACATATCAACCATGCCCAACTTGGATACATTCCTCTCAAATTGAGACAAAGGTGCATCTCTTGGGCTCCAGGAGAGATCGACACGAGACGCCAGAACTTCATGGCACTCAGCAGACGCTCGAACTCGAACAGCGGCAGAGAGCAACACATGGTACGAGCGACTGCAACTTCACTGGAACATCACGGTGACACATGGGAGCAACTGCAACTTCACCAGAACATCACGGTGACACAAGGGAGCAACTGCAACTTCACCGGAACATCACTGTGACACAAGGGAGCGACTGCAACTTCACCGGAACATCACGGTGATCCATGCAGGTAACAGGCGTCGCTGGAACTTTACAGCGGCATCCGATCACCACTCCAACGGACGGCAGGGAGCTTGAAGATGTCGCACTTGTAGGAGCACTCCTTGAAGCTCTGGTGTGACAGGATTCAGGTTGTCTCAGTCCAGAAACCTCTGTCCGTTCAAAAATCAATATCTTCCTGCTCGTTGGTCTAAAATTGATGAAACTTGGACTGAAAAATTTCTGACTTCCGTGGCTTTCCAACGCACCTAGGCTCGCTGTCAGATTCGTCCTCTACAGTGGACTCGTTGAGCCCCAAAGTGACGCCTCAGTCGTGGTGCTCAGCTGGTTCTCAGTCACAGAAATCACTCCGGACCAGTCTTCATTCAAAAATCCGCCACGCCCTGGATATAGCTCCAAAAATTCTGAAATTTGGTGGTCAGAAACTAGAGATCCAGACGATTCTAACGCACCTGAAATCGTCAAAATCCGATGTCTGAGCAGGCAGCGCCGATCGATTGAAGTTGAGGAAGGTTCGGTCTTTCCAGATGTCTGAGACAGACGAGAGGAGGGCTTCGGGTGGTGTCCTGGCCCCTGACACGTGCAACAAGGGAAAGGGACACGAGGACACGCTGTCACCTGCCTTGTAGAGATGAAGACACGTGTTGTGCGGGACACGGTGTCCGCCCAAGTCGATGTGGAGCGGGATTCGTGAAAGGATTCGGCGAGATTCGTCCGTCAGGTGACACGAGATTCGACGGGATTCTCGTGTCCGTGCGTATCGATAATGTTTCTGACACGAAACCGAGACACCTTGCCGACGACTGAAGAACACGGCGGCCGGAAACGTCGATTTCGCCGGGAAATGCCCGCCTCGCCGGAAAAACGGCAGAACTCGCCTGAGTACTTCAAATCGCTATTCCAGACTCATTTCTGAGCCAAATTTAGCGTTCTTGGGCTCGTTTTGTTCGGAAACTCACCAGGAATCTTCTGGAATGATTATCAACACATTTTGGAGCAAGAATCGGCCGGATTTGACGCCGGAATGCTCGGTGGTCACCGGAAAAGTGACAGAAAATTTCGATGTGCTTCAAATCGATGTATCTTCCTCGAATCTGATCGGAATCCGATGATCTTGGGTTCTTTGGATGCGAAAATCTGTTAGGAATCTACCCAGATGATCATCTACACGAATTTATCAACCTTCTGCCCTGGATTGAAGCTGGATTGCACGCTGGTTGCCGGAATTGGGGAAGAACTCGCCTGAAAACCCGCGGTTGTTCTAAAATCGATTCCTCCTCATCCACAGCACCAAAAATCCTGAAATTTTGCTGGGAGATGCTTGAGAAACAGACGAATCTAGCGGTTGATTGCTCTACCAGCAAATCCTCCCAGAAAATTAACGCCAGCTGATTTTCTTCACTGCTTTTTCTGCCTTCGTCCAAGAACAGAACGCAGGATGGCGCGGAAACACGACGGAGGCAGAGATACCACGGCAGACGCAGGACGGTAGCGGCTGAGCGGGACGACGTCGCTGGTGGCGGCGGCGGCAATGATCTCAGGTGATGCAGAAGAAGACGCCGGAACTTCAACGGCGTCGGGCGATGACTGAGTCCACGTCGAGCGTCGGGCGGTACGATGAACAGTGACGGGAGAGGAGCCTGGTGCGTGCGATGATGAACAGTGCCGGCGATGACTCCTCCAACACGAACCAAAAAACTAATACCCAACCAAAAACGCCGGAACTTCACGGCGGCAGATACACAGTGGTGGAGGCAACAGCGGCAGAAGCGAGAGATAGAGAAATTAGGGTTGGAACTTCACAAACCCTATAAAAACAATTTTCTCCAAGTTCGACGGCTCTGATACCATGTTGGAAAGTGAAACTAAGAAGAACGATGGACGAACACAGATTTAACGTGGAAAACCCCTCAACTAGAGGGAAAAAACCACGGGTGATGAGGACTGGTGCTCACTAACAACCAGACCCTCTCTCTCTTAGAGATTTCATTCACACCCAAAAATTAGGGTTACAAAGACTTAAGTAAGGCCCAACGAGGGCTACAATCTGGATCGGGTCCATACCCAGACCCGGTCCTGAGACCCATACTTATATGCTTCAACAGCCACCATGTTTTTTTATTCATTAAAATAGTGGTGCGAGATTTGTTACTTTGTGTCTAACATCTGGAAGCTTAATTGTGTACTTGCATATTTAGAGAAGTTTGCCACATTGCTAGATTCATATCCACTTTATGTATACAACAGACACAATTTAGCACTTACAATGCTTGTAGGCTTATGCCTTCTCAAAATGGTCCATAATGGCGATGTGTAATTTGAATATACCTCATTATTTGTGCTGGGTTTTTATCCTTTATGATGCTTTATCACTTGCAGTGTCTTTGTTTCACAGGCTCTTTCAAATGGGAGGCCTACTGTCGTTGAGTTTTATGCAGATTGGTGTGAAGTTTGTCGAGAATTAGCACCAGATATTTACAAAGTTGAACAACAATACAAGTAATATTCTGGGTTATTTAATTATCCATCATCTATTTTGACAGCTTCAAAATGGTTTGTTTGTTCATTAAGACAAGCTATGAAAATTCTTGGAATATGGCTGATATTCCTCTTTTTCTTTAGAAAAGATGGTACTTGTTAGTTCCTTTTTTTTCTTTCAACAGTCTTAAACACAGAAGAGAAGAAAAAAGAAACGCAAGACTTGAAGGTATTTTTGGTATGTTTTGGGAGTGCAGATCAGTGAAAGGATCTTAGATCCATTACCCTCATCTAACCAATTTTAGTGCTGCTGATGGGGCCCCCAAAATATACATAATAAACACTCATGATGATTACCATCTACTATTAAAGTGCATGATGGAAATCAATGCCTCTTTGAAGAGGTTTTAGTAGATTATATTATGTGCTCAGATGGATTTGGGATGCTCAAGGGGTTTTCCTTTCATCGCTGACTTTCCCAAACCAGGGAGTATGGTTATATTTGTGAACTGCGAATGTGACAAGAAATTTGTGTTTTTGCCATATTATAGCAGGATACTTTTGTTGTTGTCTTCTTTTTATTTGTTCTTTGGATGAAGCCTAGGACACCCACTGTGTCCATGGCATTTGTCTGATTTCAGGGAGAACAAGTCATGTAAACCGCCATGTCCTTAATCATGGTTTTGGCTTGTATTATCATCTTCATTTAAAGAGCAAAAAATGGAAAAGGGAAAAGCAAAATTGCAATTGTTTACAGTTTGATTCCCTCCATGAAACAATTTCCTTTACTAAGATGATGACAATTTATTTTGAGATTATGGAGATGGGTTTAAGTTGCATGTTACACTAATAAGATTTATCTGTCAGGGATCGTGTGAACTTTGTGATGTTGAATGTTGACAACACAAAGTGGGAACAGGAGCTTGATGAGTTTGGGGTTGAGGGCATTCCTCATTTTGCTTTCCTTGACAAGGAAGGAAATGAGGAAGGCAACATTGTTGGTCGGCTTCCTAAGCAGTATCTCCTGGAGAATGTTGATGCTCTTGCCAGGGGTGAAGAGTCCGTACCTCATGCAAGGGTTGTAGGGCAGTACTCAAGTGCGCAGTCAAGAAAGGTGCACCAAGTTGTTGATCCCAGAAGCCATGGTTAAATCTACTCTTTTTCACCCCCCAATCAACTCACTGAATTTTTGGAATAACAGCATGGCGTAAGTGTTCTCCTTCCCTCCTTCTCTCTCTCTCTCATACACACACACACACACACACACACACACATGCTTGCTCACACATATACCCACATGCCATATGCATACACCTGCAAGCATGTGCTGGAGTACATGCAGATAGAAGAATACTTTTCTTATGTGCATTTATCATGTAAATGAATATGATAGATTGTGTGACATTCTCTTGGTCATTTAACATACTTGTTCTGTAACTGTGTGATAGTGTTCTTTTGCCTCTAAAGGTGTTTGCATGTTTTCCCTATTCGTACATCCTTTTACAAAGCTTTTCCCAGTTGCTGAGGATTGTCATCTCCATGCTCTTTTAATAATTTTTTTTGTGGTTTTTCCAGAATGAGTAGGAACTAAAATTTGATTTTATTCATAAATTCTTTTAGTACTGGGAGGATTAAATGCCTGCTAATGTGTAGAAAAACACAAGAAGCTGGAGATCTGTTCGTTGGTTCTAGTGTCTGGATCCCTTGCTAGCCTAGCCTTCCTTTCTCTCAATAGATATGAGATTCATGTCACCTCTGTTATTTAGCCACGTCTGCACAGACACACCATATAGAGATGCATATGGATCAATTAATTAATTCTCTCTTGTATTCTATGACCTCTTGGCGTGTCATATTTCCACTTTGAAATGCTATGTTGTTATTATGTATTAATTGTGTCCAAATAAAAGTTACTTCAAATCAAGCACTTTAGGAATGCTGCAGATGCCTTTCATGGTTGCCGCAAGCTTAGTCATATGGGTGATGGTTCTTAAAATATAACAGGTTGCTTTATGTGTGGTTGTCTTCGACATTCATTGCTGTGCATGCATAGATTAATCATTTGGTTTTCCTGGCTCACCATTCTGCATTTCAGTTGGCAGAAAGATGAGTGAGGAGGGCTGTTCTATTGGAGAAGATGTTCAGATTGATTGAAGAATTTGGAATTGTAATTATGGATACCAATAAGCTACAAAATTAACACTTGGATGGGTTGAATATGTTAATCATGCCCATGGTCTATAAAATGCGTTTGTGTGTCAGTGTACATCATGGTTGGATGATCTGAAGCTGGAAAACCATGACATTGATCAGATCCACCTCTCTTTCACCATCTTCTTTGAATAGGGAAGCTGATCTGAATGGATAACAGGGTGCGGTTCGCTGTTTGATATGAAGCCCTTCGTTGGTTGTGCACATCGAGACCATGACACAAGTCACACAACTGCTGAACTTGTTGAAGATTTTTTGAACCTGAACGTGCCACCCTGTGTCTCTTACCGAGTTATGGGCGAACCATGGAAGCTGTATCAAGTATGTTACCTGATTGAGCTCTGGACCAACCTTGGAAGGCTGAACCCAGGTTCTTTGCTGTTTAGCTGTATAAAGGTCCGTATGGAGTCTGAATTAGGTCACTTACATTGGACAAATCAATTTTTTTTTTTTGGGAGCTTACTTTCAAGATCTTTATATGAAGCGTTCAAAGCCCAGAAATGCACCATTAAATGGTTTGAGGATCGAGGAATTCAACAATAAACTTTTTGAAATACAATATTTTTTGAAACTGCAGTTATACTACACAAGGTGAAACTGATCCAGGCGTCAATATTAAAGTTTTTATTCATGTACATCACACTTCTGCGACTAAACTTCTGGGAGATTGATCTCTTATAATCACAACAAGTGGTATTGGCATGGATTGCTAGTGTGATGTATTGAAAATCAACTTTGTGGTATGTTGAGATATGAGTATACCTCTATAATCAAATGAAAATTAAAAGAACTAAATGCAAGAAAATAATGAAAAAGTATTTTCAATATACTAATCACCGCCCTAGCAGGAGCTTCGCAGTGTGTACTTTGGGCAAGAAATAAAACCCTAGTCCAGCTTAGGTTCTCGAAACAAATATGATTTAAAAACTGGATAGCAAACTAAAGACCAATTTTAGATTTAAGGCGGATTCAATTTGGCAGAGGATTGTGTTATTTTCTTTACTCTTATATGACAACGCTTTCTTTACTCTTGGATTGCGGCAATTACCCAGGGCGAAGCTTAGCTCCTCTGTTATAGTAAGAAGAGCAGATGGGCGCGGTTGTGCCGTTAAAATCTAAAATTTATTAAAACAATATATGTGTGTGCGGTTGTCCGTTTGTAATTTATTACCAAGGAATAAATATAACGTGGAACAGACTGTAAATAATTTCTTATAATTTTGAGATGCCTTGTCATCGGAACTTGTTTCTCAATAGATTTCCATTTTGTCGGCTCTCCCATCTCTCCTTACTTTCTTTCCCTTCCTCTCCAGGCAGAACACCATGACTCAGGCAGCAGCGAGCAGAACTCAGGCCGACGGATTGAAACATGCAGCAGTGGCAGCAGGATCTGATTTCGATTGGACTATTTTGGGATCTAATGAGTATTGGTTAACATGAGCTGATAATTGTTGGTCTGAAGCCACTCTTCTTTCTTCCCGTTCTCAGGGATCTTGGGTTGGTTTGAGACTTGGGTGGTTTAACTTTACATCCTTCAAATTGAGTGTCATTCATGCCACACTTTGCAATTCAGAATAGTAGTACTCACAAGAATGAAACTAACAGAGTGTTGTCTGTGTGACATTCAAGCTGACCAACTGTGCTATGTCTTTAAGAACAATATGGGTGGGCAATATGCACTGATAATTGATAAGATCCAATTTTCATAATCATTTTCTCTTACAGTCTGTCTAGATGGATGAAAATGAATGGAAAGAAAAGTCTTTCTTGTATTTGGATGACTAATTAATATGGAGGGAAATGAATGGAGAACTAATAACTGTGTTTGGATGCAATGGAAAGGAAAGGAAAGAGAGGAGAAGGAAATGAATTTTTAATATTATTCTAATCTCTTTGAAAATGGGGAGGTTGAAAGGGAAAGGAATGGATGATCATTCCCTTTCCTTTCTTTTCATTTTCTTTCCTTCACTTTCCCTTTCATCCATTCCTTTCCCTCTCTTTCTCTTCATCCAAACATAGTGTTAAGAGTGGGATTGTTCTTTTGCAGAACGTGGTGCATTATTTATGAGTAGTGCCAAGTTGCAGGTGGGAAGAGCCTGTAGATCCACTCTCATCAGCTTTTTAGATATTGGTACAAATGGGTTGAATTTTGATGTGCACAAAGAATTGAATTGGATCCATGCTGGCACAGCCATCAATTTTCAGTCTGCTCCATATAAGTATCCTTCAAAGAAAAAAAAAGAAAAGAAAAAGTGTGCGCTATTGTCATTTTATGGGGCCTGTATGAAATTTTTTTCCTCAAAATTTAAGGGAGGGCCAGAGCCTCTTGGTTGCGCCCCTAGATTCATCTAGAAAAAGGAAAAACAAGATTTAGATAACGTGATGTCATAAAATCAGTACGAATCGGTTGATTCGATTTGAATCGCTGGCAAGTTCATTCGATTTAATGGTCGTTGCCATGTGTCGACCATTAATTTTTGAAGGTTTTTATTTTTAATTATTTTTTAGATGATTTCTGTAATTTTTTTGTCCCATTGACAACCAATTTATGAGCTGAATCGATAAATCAACCCATTCAACAAATCTACAGCTTCATCACTTCGGTCCGCAAACCGACTTTTATAGAACAGTATGAAAGCATGATTTTCGAAGGAACCTATTTTTCCTTTGTGTCCTTAGAGTTCAAAGGCTGCTTTGCAAGCTTTGCAACTAAAGTATCTGTAATGTATCAACTGTTCACAATTCAAATGAGCAGCACCCACGTGAATCGAATTGATGACCAAACTTTTACCAGTCTGTCAGCCCAACCACCTACACTATGATAGCTCCACGAAGCAAACATTATGAAAAGGAGGCAAAAAGCACATCAACAGTGTTTCTCCCCCAACTTTCTTTATGTGCATTTGAAACTTGGTGTTTAAATATTCAAAAATAGCAAAAAGAAAAAGAGCTCAAGACTAAATGTGAATCGTTTGGTACATTTGCCTTGGTGCATCAAAATATCTGATAATTCCAAAAGGAGGAGGAGATCCATAACATATTAGAATCTTCCCTGCACATTTGACATGTGCAATTGGTTCACATGCTTTCATGTGCCAAGAACTAAGCAAAAAAATTACCATTTTTTGCTTAAACCCAAGCTTCATATTTAATGTGAAGTATAATGCATAGCACATGAGAAAAAATTGTCATGAAAAGGGTTCACTAGGGCAGCCCATTAAAGCAATGCAGAGCAGTACAAAAGCCAAGAACAACTGACTACTGGAGAGAACTGACAAAAGAACACCAATCATTCTCACATTAGGTCAGTTTCTTCCATCATCATAAGTGACTCTGGCAGGTGAAATTGTTAAAAGTTGAAGACCTTTTAGATGTTTCCAATATCATCCTTCTGGTTTCTTATTTTCCAACTTCATGACTACTTCATTTGTTATGTAAGGACAAATCCATCCTTCTTACCCTTCACCATCTAAATTACTTGTGCTAATGACTGGCCCAAGTTGGTTAGGAACAAACAAAAACAACATTTTTACGCGTAATCATGTTTTTGCTCCGCTCTCTTTATCTTTGGTTGCGTTTGATTTCCTTCGGCTCTCAGATCCGAGGGGATCTGAAATCGACGATTGCGGAAATCAGCATCAAACCCTAACTTGGATCTCACACGATATGCTGCAAAAAGTATGGTGTTAGGGTCCGATGCAAGGGGTTGGACCGTAAAACCATAGATCTCAAATCCGTGGTAATCAAACACAACCTTATGTATTAAAAGGAGCAAGTTATATGTTAGGCCTTTGACTAGAGATTGTGGGTAGGTCCAGAAATGTGAAACAAAGGATTATCCCGGATCTACACCGAAGTTTGAATACAATTATATTAACTATAATTTTATATTTTATATATTACCTAGCCAAGCTAAGCCAAGGTCAGGCATAGGCTAGTCCGGCCCAACCTAGGCTGGGTACCAGAAAGCCCGTCGGATACCAAATTCCCAAATAATTTAGACCATCATCCACATGCGTTAAATTTTCCTTTGTACCGTGCTTCTATTTTTTACCTTTTTATCAATGGATGATCTCAAGGATGGATTTGTCATTGTAAAGAAATGAATCTCCGGATTTGGGAAAACCTAACAATGAAAGGGACTGGTTTTGAAATGAGACTACTGGATGAAGAAAGCTGCTAAAATCATGAGCCTAGTGGCCGTGTTCTATCACAATTATTATACCTTTTATATAAAGGTATCCATGTATACACGTGCTCTTTATACAAAAAGGCACATGTCCTCCTGCCAAACTTATTCATTTGCGGTTTTTTTTTTTGTATTTTTATATCTTTTGTGTTCTGTATATTTTAGAATTAAGTTAAGGTAATAAAGCCAAGACCACTAATTATCAAATGCTTTAAATAAATAGTTTGAGGTTTGTTAGTGGCAGAACCAGAAACGTTTAGTTAGGGCACCATATATAAATAAATAATGCTTAAGAGGTTCAACCAATATGCAAATTAAAAAAATTTGGGGAAACCAAGTTTAGTTTCAATTATGCCAGTCTTATAAGGACCTGATTCATACTCATAAAATGAGTTCACTGTGAAAGGTAGGTCACAAATTTTTATAGTGTATGCTTATAAACTGATGAAGAAATTGAACATATATATTGAGTAACAAATAAATATGAAGTAAATATAATTAAAAAAATATATGTAGTTTATGAGCACAAAATAATAACAGCAAATGAACAACATGCGTTAGATTTTAATAAACATCAATAAAGTTTATTTCATAAAGTTTTTGAGTAGTAGTTAGAATTAATGAGGAATGAAACAGTATAGATGATTACCATGTTCCAGATATACAGGAATGATGGCAGGGGGGGCAGCAACGGCCCCTCACAATTTTTAAAAATAAAAAATTTATATGCATTTTAAAAAAAAATTAGTTTAACCTACATAAAATATTTAAAAAAATTATATTTTGACTCTTGTTAAAAAAATTAAAAGTTTACATTTGGGCTCTTCTTAAATTTTTTAAAAACTATAGTTTGGCCCACAAAACAAAAAAAAAAAATTCCATATCGAAGATGTTGGCATAAAGAGCCACAAAGAGTAATTAAATGGTCCAAGCAAAGGACTTGCTCCACAGGATCAGATTATAAATGACATTATCCGTCAGATCTTGTCGGATCCATGGATGAATGTAGAGATGCATCTCGCGTCTTAATCAAAATAATTGAACCCTCGGCCATTTAAGTCTCGCAAGAGAGAGAGGGGCCAAGAATTAGGGGATAGGCTTATCAGGATGCATGCTATGCTATCAAATGAGAAGGTTCCACGTCGAGGGCACCTCCCTCATGACCAGCGGGTCTCGTGTCATGAAGCGAAAAGGTCAAACCCGACCGACGAAGCCGAACACTGTGGTCCTCCGACTCCTCTAAGGACTCAGGTTCGAGTTTTGTAGTGATCATTGTTATGTTACAGTGCGCTCTACCTCTAAACCAAAAAGGTTTCGACTTTGTGAAAACCCAAGTGACGAGTACAAGGAGGGAGTCTGATGCCAAACGACCACTTAAGTGTATTCAGTACGAGTTGAATGAAAATCACCCTACCTTCACATATTAATCAAGGGTCACATATTAATCAAGGGACAAGGGTCAACTCCAAGGCGCATTGGCCGGAAAATAAGTCATGTGTGACGGAAAAATTAATCGTCCAGGGCGATCTCCACAGCACTCATTGACAAGTTGAATTTTCAAGTTATGATCCTCCATCTCTCTAACTTGAGGTCCTTTTCTTTCACCACCAAGTTGCTGTAGTGGGGCTGTCCTTCTCTTAACTTTCTTTGGCGCCTCAGCTTTTCTTTCCCCTTTCCCCTTTAACTTTCCTCCTCCTTTTGTGTCTTCTTCTTGCCCATTTTCTACCGTGTTATCAAAGTTGGCACGTTCATTTCCTAAAAATATTCAACATACAAAGAATCTTATCTTTCAACATGTGGTTGAAGTTATATGTGTGAAAAGAGAGAAAAACAAAAAAAACTTCCCATAACCAAAGAGAAGAAAACAACAGCATCAACGCAAAGAAAAAAAAAAGCTCTAAAGTTCGAAAAAACGAATCAAATAAGCTATGGTAAATAGGGATGTCAACGGATCGGATTCGGATCAGACATATCCTTAATCATATCCGTTTTTTTGGATATTCACATATTTGGGTTCGAATTTGAATAAAGAAAAGTTGTATCCAAATCCAAACCTGAAATCCCATTTTACAACCTGAATCTGATTTTTATATTAATACCTGAATCTGAATTCGAATTTTTAATCGGATTTTGTCAAATTTCAAAATTTATTAGCATTAGATACAAGATATTTATCTAAAAATGAATCCGATCCGTAACCAAATCCGATCGAATATTTATGTATATCTGAATTTGATCGGATGCCATTTATTAAATCTGAATCCGATCTGATTTTCTTAATCAAATATTAATCTTTTTTCCATATCTGATTATTTCAGACAGGATTGGATCGGTTGGATATCCGATTCAAATCGGATATATCAAAAGAAAATCAGCTTAGTATACCAATACACCAATACCATGACCCCTTTAACTCCAGCGCTGGCCCACTATGATAAGCTGCTAATTAACCATGCATTTATATTAACAAGAAATAATTAGTCAAATTAAACTAAATATAAATGCTAGTAATGAATTTGTCAATCACCATTTCTCAAACTTGAATTTATCAAATTCATAAAAGGCAACATCGTCCGTTTAAGTGAGCATGATGAGTATTTCATTCCAATGCATGATAAAAACGTAAACTTCCATCCTTTCATTATTTACTTCGCTTGGTAATAAGGACACTCTGTAAGCGTCTATCCTAAAGATAAGATTGGATTATTCGAATATTAGTTTTAGTATTTCATGAATGTACCTCATTCTTTAAGATCTTTGAGATAGATTCACAAGACACTAGTATAAAGTTCCTATTACCAAATAACTTCATGTAGCGTCACTGTTGCCAAATAACTTTATACAATACCAAGCGTTGCTTTTAGTACCATGCGCTCATTCCACTTGCATGAGTGTCCCTACAATAATTGGAATTGACATCTCCAAAAAATACCTACCAAAAAAAAAAAAAAAATCAACACCTCGGTGGCGGCTATCACCTGCATCGCCAAATTTTGCAACCCGTGCTTTTATATATATATATATATAGGGGTGGAGGGAGGGGGGCCGCCTAGGACGTGGCCCCACCCTAGCTAACTAAATAAAAAATTACATTAGAAAATTTGAAAAACTCTAGTTGTATAATGTATTTTTTGTATTCTGATTTAGTTTGGTCCTACCCCGATAAATTAGTTGAACTGTTTGGCCCGGGTTCGATCATTGGGCCCGCTCCTGAAAAAAATCATGGCTCGCCCATATATATATATATTGTAATAATACTTCTTAGAAGATCCATGAATATGGATATTTAAATTGAATCGCTTTGGCCGATTCACCTGGCCGATTTGATTTATTTATTTTTATTTTAATAGTGCTTATACTGAGACGTTTGAATTTACATAACGTTTGAGTTATTATTGGTGTTGTGGTGGCTGATTTTTAGACTTTAGGTGTACAATTTTTTGCACTAATATGCTTAATGACTAAAATGTTTTTAGCAAATTAAAAAAAATTACAAAGACAAAAAAAAAATCCCTAAAAACATTTAAAGATTAAAAAAATGTATTTTTTAAATAATTTTCAAAATATCCCAACTCCAACCTTTTTGTTTTTGGCTTGTACCTCTTGCATGCACAGCTCACTCTGAGATAAAGAGTAAAGAGGCGTGTAAAGCTTGTGTATTAAGGGCCAGGTGGGTGTTTGGGGCCGAACACCTCCGACCTTTGCGTAATGACAATTTTGCCCTTTAAAACGTGACAAATACCAAAAAGTAAAAAGGCCTCTCAATGAAGACGACCCTAATCGACTTCCAATTACAATTTGATCATGTGAAGGGTAGTTTTTGTCTTTTTCCAAAATGACTATATTTTCTCGTTTCTGTCCTTGGGACCATGCTTTTTCCTCATCAAAATAGTACAGTTTTGTCATTTAACAGCATAGAAGTAGCTTCGTGGTGTCGGTGGCTCGAGGGACAGCTAATAAAGACATGTCCTTGCAACCAATCTTCTTCATATATAATTTACTTGGACCTTACAACTGATCATGTTTTGGCCTTGAGTTTTGTATGACATATCTTTTTAATAGAATTGAAAATCAATTAGTGTTCAAGTACTCTTCGCTTTTGTTTTGATAAAAACATTTATAGTCAAATTATACTATAGATTTTCTTAACCTTTATTGTTTTGAGTGAGTAGGAGAAGTATTTCATCGTACCACGACCAGTTGAACGTTAAATCCTTTCATCCTTTTCCTCATCTCCCTGAGGTATTAGACATGTTTTCAGTATTTAGGAGTGACGCTTCCACCAATTTAAATATTGATGTCGTTGATTTTACACAACAAATGGGGCTACCACCCCAAAGAACTTGAAATAAAAACGGACCATCTTTCGGTCTCTACTATGTACATTGTGCCAATTTCCTCAAAGACAAGAGTGTGTTATTGCTACCAAAAGATCCTTCAAAGGTTTTTGCTATAACTCTGAATCTTATTCTCCAGGACCTGAGGTTACAAGATTTTGTATATACCAATGATTCTTACAACGAGGATCTTAAATTCAGCACTGAGATGCGTAGACTGCACCACTTTGACTGATCTTTTTGGCTGAGCAAGAGGGTCAATCCCACCGCATAAAGCAAAGCCCGAAGGCCCCCCTCATTCCTCCGGTATCCGGGGTCTTGAGCTGCGTAGGTGTCAGTGATAGAATATGACACCCTTCAGCTTAGATGCCGCGCCCTACCACCTTAACACATAGGAGCATAGCGGCCACATGAATCGAACTAGAGACCTGCCTTATACAAGCCTTTAGCCCGACCAGTTACGCTATGCACCTTGATGCACTTTGACTTATCCTTTCGACTTATGAAAATTTACAAAAACAATTTGTTTTGATTTTCCATATTTTTTGGACATTAAAACGTACTTATATGATCAGATTTGTTAAAATTTTAAGAAAGACAATAAATGACGAGATATAGGCAATCAGAAAATGACAGCCATTAAGAAATCATGGACAGCTATTTGATCAGATATGAGATAACTTAGATAATTGACGAGTTGCCAAAAGAAAAATATGAATCTAATACAATAATCTGCAAGGGGGTTTAGACATTGGCTCGCACTGGGCCTCGTGAGTTGTTATACTTGATGTTCCTCATATGATCAATGCTTTTTATTATTTAATGAAAGCCTTTATACTATTTAAAATAGTTAATTTTAAATCACGTACAATTATTTGAGCTCAAGATTTCATGTAAATAATTGGCTTTTTAAAGCAGAATTAGGATCAAGGGTTCAATAACGCCATATATTTTTTTTAGCATATTTTGTTGATAAAATAGTTACAGTAATTTGTTATTTTGATAATTATTAATTGAAGTGAACAAGATGGGCTATCACATATAAAATGAGTTTGATAAGAAAAATATTATATTATAAAAAACATGCTTTTAAAAAGCAAAACCTGAATTTCTGGTTTCTCAACTACCATCCTTAACTAAATCAGATCGATATGGAAGAGGACCGGATCTTGAGAATCAGACCGATACTTAGTGTAGAACTGGATATTTTTTTTTTCTTTTTTCAAATTTAAAATCAGAGGCCAAGAAATAAACAAATGAAAGTATTTCCATAAAAGATTCCACAAGTTTGCCATATGTGTGCATTGAATAGACAGGTCCGGGGTTTGAATCTAATCAATTGATTCATCAGCCGGCTTCAGGTAGACTGCTTCTAACCTCCACCAACTCTATACTTTAAGATCCAATAATCTGGCACCAGGGAAGGAGCCAATGTATGGCTCGCATGGGTCCTGGCTCTACCTCAATATTTTTTTTTAAAAGTTTACATGTTAAATTTTAGAAAGGCTTTAGTCAATATTTAAAAACTTTAATACGGCCCTCATTAAAAATTTCTGGCTTCGCCCAATATAAAAAAAAAAAAGCCTTAAAGAACCTAGCTAGGGAGTGAAAAGTGGGAGTGGGGCGGGTAACATGTATGTTTCCATTGGAGTTATTCTTTATCAAGTTAAGTTAAAAGAAGTCATTGCTCATGTCACGGGCCCACTTTATTCGGCCTTTGCGACCCGGCGATAACTCATTCACCTTAACTTTAGAGGGGCTGAACAGTGTGCGGAAGACTTAAGCATTGCGAGGCCGCAAGGATCTCAAGAAAAAATGAGAGATTTTTTTGTAGTGGGCATAGATTGCATTGATCACAAAAACAATAATATAAGCAAAAAGGTTTGAAAAGAAATCTCAACTTTACTTACATCCCTATTGTTATCAATCAACTTTACTTTCATCTCTCTTGTGATCAATGCAATCTATGCTCATTGGAAGAGCATCTTTCCTTGAGGCCTGGCTATGCTCAAGTCTTCCACACACTCTTAAGTCCCTTTAAACTTATAGTGAAGGAGTTTTTGCACGGCCGCATGGGCCGAAGAAAATGAACGTGTGACTGCGCAAGTCAAGTTATTAAAGTGAGATCCACTCAGTCATTAAAATTGTGATACACCCTATCAAGTTAAAGAAGAAAGTATATTGCCTACCCAAGCTTCCAAGCAGTCCCAACAATACAAAAAAACAGGGTAATGGGAGCTTCAAGGGATCGTGGATAACCTCACTCACCCAGGAAATGTAAAAAGAAAAGCATCGAATCGAGACATATATGATTTCATTATAAATGTGAAAGGAAAAGCATTAAATTGAGACATGATTTCATTATAATCTTGGGTATTTATTTGCATAGGTTGTCTACTCACTCCTCTCTGCCGTTCTTTTGCTCATGGAGACAGTGCCGTCCTTCAGGACATTTACAGCTGAACCATTTGGCTTCGACCCTTGCTTGTCCGCCATGACAGCGAGAAGCCAGAAGCAGAAACATGAAAGAAAGAAAAGAAGGAAGGGCGGCCAATTTACTTTAACGCAACATTCAGATCAGCAGCAGCAACTGAGAGGGTGGTAAACTTAATTTTTTTCTGGGGGGTTTCAGGCCGGAGAGTTGCGTCGGAGGGAGGTGATGGTGATGGTGGAGCCGAGGGGGGCGGTGGCGACCTCGATGTCGAAGGACTCATAGCGGAGGAAGATCTCGACGAGGAGGAGGCGGGCGAGCAAGACCATCAGGTCCTTCCCGGCACACTGCTTGTTCGACTCGGTGGGCTCGTCCGTCTCCCGGCCGTTGGACCAGAGCACGTGGCGCAGTAGCCGATCCTTGTCCGGCCCGACGAACCGGTCGGCGACGAACGACTCCGGGTCGTCGAAGATCCTCGCATCCCGGGTGGCGAACGGCTGGTACCCACAGAGCATGTCGCCGGCCCGGATGCGGAAGGCGCCGGTGTGGCTTTCCAGCACCATGTCGCGCTTAGCCTTACCGTACTGGGTCGAGACGGGGGGCTCGATGCGGAGCACCTCGTAGACGGCGGAGCAGACCAGCGGCATCCGTTCGAGGGCGGCCGGCGTGATTTTGGAGGCGGAGGGGGAGGAGCCGAGGGTCTGGCGGATTTCCTGCACGAGCTCGCGGTGGACCTTGGGGCCGGCACGGGCCAGCCACTTGACGATGTTGGGGAAGAGGATGGTCATTCCACCGTAGGTGTTGAAGCAGATGGTGAAGAGGAGGTTGTTGCAGGCCTCCTCCCGGCCGATGCCGAGGGCTTCCGCCTCGTCGAGAGCTGCGGAGCCCGCGGTGCGGAAGTACGCCAGCAGCCGCTCGTAGTCGCGCTTGACGAGCACCGGCGGGAGGGGGAAGGTATGGAGGAGGAGCTCTTCGAGCGGCTTCGGCAGGCCGACGCTCAGCAGGGGGCCCAGCTGGAGGAGCACCCACTTCTTGATGATCGACGGGCCGTCGGTCCCGATGCCGCCGGGTGCGGTCGGGTCGCGACCGAGGAAGGCGCGCGAGAGGTAGTTGAAGCAGGCCTGCTGGTTCGCCGAGTTGAACTCCGCCTTGCCCTTGGTCGCCAGCGTCGACTCAATCCCGGTGAAGAGCTCCGCCATTGCGGAGCGGAACTCCGGGATAAACTTGTCGCGGCGGGACTTGAGTAGGGAGAAGATGAAGCGCTTGATCTTTTGATGGGACTCCTCCGAGGGATCGAGGTAGGACACGGTGCGGAACCCGCCGGTCAGTTCCGTCGACGGCATGTACGTCCCCGTGAAGAGGTTGCGCTTCTCAACCTTGTCGACGTCGAAGAGGACGGGGAAGCTGGCGCCGTCGAGGAGGACTACCACGCGGGGGTCGTCGGCGATGAACGGCCCCGGCGGCATGTTCGTCCGGAAGACGGTCGATTGGTAGCGCTGTATCCTCGATTTGAAGAACTCCTCCTTCCCTTGGAACCAGAAGTAGTTGAGCCGGTCGGCGACCGCGCCGACGAAGGGGAGCCCATAGCCGCCGGGGACCTCTACGACTGGGAACTTGGTAGTGGTGGACGGCGAGGGGGTCGTCGAAGAGGGTGCCTTCTCGGAGATTGAGGCGGAGATCCGCGACATTCGGCGGCCGCGGAAGTCGGGCTTCACCATGGAAAACATCGATACGCTCAGTGCCATCTTTTATCGGGATCAATAGCACGAACTCCTCACTTCCTTCTTGCTTCTGCTCCTTCCCCTCGCCCGGGGAGGGGTACAAATAGAGGGGGAGACAGAGAAGGGGAGAATCTAAAAGAAGTTAAACGTGGGAAATGCTGGCGGAGTTTGGTTTGTCTGTCGACTGAGTGGCTTTTCCCTCTGGCTCCGGTCCCGTGGTGGCGGGACGCACTGTCCAGACCCACGTGCCTCCACTCCTCAGAGGGATAGAGAGAAAGTATGCAATCCGATAAATCACCTTCTTGAACCTTGAAAAATGATATCAGATTTCTGCAAATGAGACGGCCACTATTATATTAAAATGTTTAGAATTCTACCGGCGTTCCGGCGAGCGTTCTCGCCGGACGCGCTTACAAAGCAACAAATCGATCTACGAGGCTTCATTTCAGAAGATGATTGATTGAATGCAAACTAAGGACCAAACAGAAGTATTTTGGTTAAGAGAATGACTCAATACAATAGCGTGGGCTCATTGAGAGAACGATGGTAAAGCTTTATGGTAAAGCTTTCATTCGACAAGTTGGATTTAAACTTTTTTAACTGTCAATAGATATTTTTTATCAATGAAAGAAGGGGAGCTACCCTCCCAACTGGCATTTTCTGAAAGTCGCTTTTCTTTCTCTTTCTAGAACTGTTTTAGTTGGACTGTCTGATTTAGACATATAGGTATGCATGTTTACCATGTGGGTAGCTGGCTGTACATGAGCCGACTCAAGCTGACTTAGCTCGAGCTCGACAAGATTCATATCTTGCTCAGCTTGAGTTCGAGTCGAATTGCACAAGGTTGGCTCAAACTCAACTCGATAGACTGAACCACAGCTCAAGCTCTGAGTCATTTAAGCTTGTTTACCAGCTGCCCATTTGACTTGACCTCTTTCCTTCATTTTAACTTTGGAAACTACAAACGAATATGGTAACTTATATTAAAAGAGGTTACTCGAGTTTAATTGAGTCAGGTTCATGTAATCCGAACTTGACTCATTTTTAAGCTCGAGTTTTCAGTTAAGCTTGAATTAAATGTTTGTTTCTGATATCTATGAGTTCAAGACCCTCTCTACTTCCTTCCCCAACTTAATATAATTTAGATGCTTGAAGCCGTTCCATCTCAACCCTAAGGACATTGTCAGTTAATTTTGCCTCTATTTATAAACAAATTTAACCTACTTTTGCATGATCTTTTACCAATGTAAGTGGTGGGAAGACAGTAAAAGTTCAAGGTTAAGACTGTCAAGCCCTGGAAACCCGCATCTATCTAAAAAAATTTGCCGCTCTCTTGCATGATGCTGTCATTCTAAGGCTTGAAAGTTAGGGTTTAGTCTCGTAACTAAAAGAGAAAATTTGTGATAATAAGTTTTATGAGTTTCATACCGCATGCATGCTATATATATATATATATATATATATAGACTGGTAAAGAGTTGACTCTGAGAGCAAATATTGAACTCTTGACCTTTTCAACCTGAAGTTGTTAGATGACTAGCCAAACTTCATTCAAAGCACCTTTTTTATATAATAACCAAATCAAACATGTTTTCTCTGAAGGTTGGGAAATCACATGCTCAAGAATCAAGTGTGAACTACTTTTAGCCAGAGGGTAACATTTTCTCTTAGTGACCAAGGGCTTCAAGGTACTTTATTTCAAAAAGATTAGAGAAAAACTAGTTTTATTAAAATATTTAAAAAGTCACTGTTTGAAGAAATAAATAAAAGTTCAAGATTAAAAGAAAACATGTTCCAGCCTGGTGATCTCCAAAGCTGCACGATTAAACCATAACAAGGACAGCCCCTCATTTCCTTTGTCTCTTGGGTCTATGGCTTCATTGGGGCCGGGATGTGTCTATATACCTTCCGCACCATAGCAAATTTTCTATTCCTTTGGCCCAAAGATTAGAAAAACATATTTCAAGAACCACAAAGTTTACCAAATCTTTGTATACTATGCCTTGTATATCGAGGATGCATTGGTCCACATTCCTTAGAGTTAGATTCTCTTTTTACATCTCGTCTAAAGGCAGAGTTGATAATATTTTGATCATTGTCCGATTCTGGGTGCTTGTTTACTACGTAATATACTTTTCATCAGTCTAGTTAGTAACAATGTTCAATTTTTTACCATTCATCATTCATATATGCAATCAGAGCTGCTGATTGTTCATCCCTTAATGGTCATGCTTTACATGAATTTTGTGAATGCATTCCCACTTTACTGAAAACTATTACTTTTCTCTCCAAGTGGGCAAAATGGACCAAGCAGGCTGGATTTCCGCAGAAATGGACGACCCTAGTTATGTGTTGATCTCTTGACTTTGTTCAACTTGACTAATTTAATTTTAACTGTTTTTCACTAGTTCCCAAGTTTAATAGCCAGCCATCCATTCAAACTATATAATAAGAGAAAAAAAATGTATCCACAAAAAATGATCATATTGGAAAAGCAAGTGATAAGGATGATGAGACCTTCAATATTATATATATATATATATATATATATATATATATATTTATATAATATAATATAATATAATATAATAAAATCAAGTAAACAAAACCTAAGATAGGAACACCTTTGTTTCCCGTGTCAATTATGCATCCTTTTGAGCAATGGCAGAGTCCAGATTTTCTAGTTTACTTGAATCACCAACCCAGATCTGTTATCAGCACCTCATGTAATTTTTAAGTTGTTACATTGTAAACTCAAAGGTTTTTTGTTATAGTAGCACTATGTTAGTGTCTCATGAACCTGTCTAAAAAAATAGGGTGGATTCATGGAACACCATGACAAGTGTTTCATGAATTTGATTAATTTTTTGGAACAGATTAATAGAACAGTAACAATAAGATACTATTGCCAAACGGCCTCTTAAGTCTTCCAATTCACCACCATTTGGTCTTGCAGTGAAGGATTTAAATTACTGTTGTTCCATGGAGGGTTTGAAATTGAATTTCCATCTTCATCTTATAATGCTTGTAAACTGTGCCCAAGCTGAGAGACTTTGTCGCGTGCTTAACAGTATAAAGCCCCGAGGCTGGTACCCTTGACCTCGTGGCTTGTGACGCTATGACTTGTTCTTAGGGTTCTATGTCCACATGAGCTGAACCATGACAATCAAAGACAAATGGTAAACTTATTCAACTTATTGGGGCTCTATTCATATGTAAGCATGAGTTGGAAGTGCCAATTAATTTGAGACACAAGGAACATTTCTTATTAAAAAGTTGGAAGTACAAGATGATCTCATGAACTTTAAAATTCATTAGGAAAAGTTAATGTGCATTATGCCAACAGGTTTACCATATGTGGAGCAGACTCAAGTAGTCTCGTGGTTTTATGCTGCCAGACGAGTGACAAAGTTTCTTGCATGTAGTTTTCCCGAATAAGAAAAATGAAAAAAAAAACTGTTTTTGCTTTGAAGTAATAATTAACTTGTATATATCGGCCATATATTGACACCCAGTAACGATTTCAATCTCATCACTAATTATAGGTATTTATCTATAACCATGGTAAACAGAAAAAGTTGCAGTTGCTAATAGCAAATCAAGTTCATATAGATGTGGATGTCAACATATTCGCTATAAAATCGGATTTGGGATACAGATACAAATTTTTTTATTCATATTCAAATCTGAAAAAGCGGATATGATTAAGGGTATATCTGATCCATTGACATCCCTATTTGCGCTGAACTCTTTAATTAATAATTATCGGCCAAGAAATCGAATTGGTTTAACACGTACTCATTCCAATCGGCTTATGATCAAGTTCATATAGACTGCCCACACGAGTCCTCGTGTGCCTCCGCCAAGGAAAGGTTGAGTGGAAATTTTGCTATTTTTCTTTCTTACCAGCTCTTAAACAAAGATCAAGGTAAACAAAGGAATAGCTGCACTGGGTGGTGATTTAATTCTCACATCCTCATTCTTTTATGACAATATTGAATCATACAGCAGTTGTGGTTCAAACTGAAGGAAAGAAACTTATTTTCCTTCCTCTTGATCGAGTTTGGTGATACAAGACTCGGGTTCATAGGGTTAGCGCTTATAAACATGCGCAAGCCAACCCAACCAGCTATACTATGCTCCTTAGACAGATCCAAATTTAAACTGTTTGCGGCCTTCGATGGACAGACATGACCTACCAAGCAAGGGTACCAGCAGTACACAAATGAATACTCCGGGGAATGTTGTTCCTATAAATCGTGGCTTTGTCTGGATTTACTTGAAGCTCGAATCCAGTAAGAAGTTTAGTCTTGGTTGATTGCCAAATAAATAACAAATAAATAAATTTATAAAGATCTTTTCATCGATGCCCGATTCAAACACGTTCGGTTAAACTCAAATCGAGCTCCAGCTTAACTGAAAGCTCAAACTTATAAATGACTCGAGTTCGAATTACATGAACTCGACCCGATTGAATTCAATAAGCTTGTTTTGGGTAAGCTGGAGAAGTATTTCATCCCCAAACTAAAATTGGAGATCAAACCCCCAGCTAAGCCTTCATATCCTAAGGTACAACATGCTTTTGATGACTCGAGGATGCCGTTCTCTTGTGCTTCGACTTGCATGTCAAGTAGCTACTTCTTATCAATACCAAGATGTTTTGGAAATTAAAAAATGGGAATAAGACTGCCTACCAACCCTATCCTGACTATTGTACAATCCCCTCTGCATCCTAATTAGCTGTTTGTCTGCCACCGAGACACGGACATTTTGTCCAATCTTAGTCGTCCAAACTTTTCTAATCAAATGGGACAAGTTTGTTGGTATATAAGAAGCCAAAAAAAATAAACGTGGCCCAATAGGGCGACAGCCCTGATTCCATGCCCACGTTTTCAAACATGTGAACGTTCTCCATGTGTTCTGCACAGCCAAAATGTGGTGAACGCACAGCGCGCCACATTGCTGGTCTCTGCAATGCCTAAAAAGAAGTTACATTTTTGTTCTTCCCACTTGGTTCTCCTATGTCAGATGAATATTCATATTCACTGCTAAAGCCGAGTAATTATTTCTTCCAACTGGGTTACGGATTTTAATGAAATCATGTAATAGAAATTAAGTTGTAAATATAAAAGCCAAACTACTGATTTTTTAAGAGTTTAAAATATCCTTCAAAAAGATAATGGATTTTAATGTGGAAACTCATTTGATTCCTTCTGTCTTTCTATGTAACAACCCGTTTTGAAGAGTCTTTCCAATTCATGAAAAAACAGTTTTACTTGTAAATTAATTTAATGCTCTTAGTTGATTTCCTTAACATCGATGGTAGAGATTATTTCAATCAAATGATAAATAAGAGAATGGTAACTGCTTTTTTTTTCATATATATATATATATATGATATTGGCAATTCTAACAACTGTATGAGTCTAATTCCCACCTTTGCATCTTTAAATGAAGTCTGACATAGAAAAGCCGTATATGTAGATGTGTATAAAACAAGATCAAGTGCTCAACATTGATTATGAGTCAACCAAAATAAAGTTGACATATTTTGTAACGTTTGGCATATAAAATAACTTTTCATGTCAATGCCGTTTACTCCTTTTAACACATGACTTTACACCCTGCGAATCATAAATTAAGTTCACTTAACGACTCATAATCAATTGAATACTATATATGTTAGTTACATTTTTTATGAGGCCTATGTACACATGCACGAATTAGACCAATCATAGCTAAAGTTTACATTTTAATGTAAACAAATTCAACCGTGTGAATGTCAACAGCATGCCACGAACAATTCAAGGATATAATTTAATCAAGTCTTAAGAACTTAGATTTTTTGCTTATAAAATCACCTTTATATTTTCAAAACTAATAAGTTTCGTGATGATTTCAATATATCTATAAAGAATCAAAGTAGCTCTTCGCTTCCACGCTCGGTTTTAGTAAAAGTCCAAAGTCAAAAACCACGCGTTCTGAACGAAGGAAGAGCAGAAGGTGCCAAAAGACCAGTCCTCCATCTCTCTGCCTTTGATCCAATCACCCCACGGCACGAGTTTTCGGTGACACGACAACGACATCTGTAGGGAACACGAAAGCTTCTGGTTTGAATTGGACCTCCCGTCGGCGGCTGCTCTGACCGAGCCGTGGCACCGACCGTCGAAAATGTTGCCGTTTCTGAGACGTGCAATGCCGCTGCCCGGACTCCGGCCGCCACCGGCCAACAACGGCGTCTGTAGGAAGGGGAGAAGCCGTCCCCGTCCAGCTGACGTTTCATAATTCTCTACGCGCTGGTGACCGTCTTTGGTTTGGAAAAAGCGGGAAGCTAGCCGGAACCTGTTTTTCCTTTGGCACTAAATATCAACGTCTTGTAAGGCTCCTTCCGGATACCCACTTATCTCTGCTCTTGAAAGCTATGTATTTTTCATTTCTATTTGACACCGAATTTAAAGATGAATATTAGACATTCCATTATCAGATTCAAATCCAATCTATTGAGATTCCTATTTTCACTATAAAAAATGTAAAAAAAAAAAAAAAAAAGCTGATTTCATGCATATACTTGAAGTTTATGGTTCCTAATTGAAGATCATGTGTTGCTTTATGGGTTAGAAATGGTTAAATGCCTCAGTTGGTGAAATGGAAAGCCCTCCTTTGGAACACAAAAAATTTCATAATTGGCTGCCCTTTATATTGGCAGTTAAAATAATTGTACCAGGTACCCGCTGGCGGCCTGCCTCGACCCGAGCCACCATATAATCAACGCAATGCATGCAAGACACACACACTCACTCAACTCTTGTGTAAAAAGTTTGTTTTCACAGTGGATAAAAGTTGAAGTTCTCGTTGTAGAGGAAAGAATTAGGCATTTTTGTACATTGGGATTGTCCTTCAAACAGCATATTTCTCTTCCATTATTTGCATTCAGCCGTTTGCAAAGGCACATGTGGTCTTGGATGGGCAATTGCCCACCCCAGCCCTACAAAATGCCTTTATTTTCATATTGCTACCTTCAAATATTTGACAATATATATATATAAATTGTGCCCCTCCAAGTATGAAAATTTTGAACGAGTGCTCCTCCAACCAAAATTTGTGTCTCTGTCTGTCTCTGCATTCAACCTTGTTAATTAGTGCCTCTAGAAAGACACTCTTACCGCTGGTGAATGAGTTTCTTTTGCATGTACTTAGGGAAGCTGTGTTGTCTCACTTGGAGGGCATTTGATTACTCTAGAGTGGATACGATGTGAGATGCTTTTGTTGATACGACAAAAGATCCAGTGTTCTTTTTTTGGTATTGAAAAGGTTTGATTTAAGATGGGAGTAGGGATATTCTAATCTTAAATTTATGGTTCTCAAATCTATTGGTCCAACTGCTGATTTGATCCGGTGCCTTAACTGGGTTGGGCTTGCCGCATGCATGGCGGACCAGGGGTGATTATGCACGTAACTGTGCCGGTGAATGATAAGCGGGTCTATTTGAGTAAGCCAGGGGAAATCCTAGCACCCAAGTGAAAACAAAATGCTGTTTTGGAGCCTTGAAACCTGTGCTGCATGTCAAATGGTGCATCACTCCCCACTCAATTGGTGAACCCTGACCACAAGCTGAGTTTTGCCGAGCATACTTTGGGCCAATCTATAAACCGCTTCTCTAGTCCGCTCAACCGATATGTGAAAGCTCAATTTCGGGTGAGCGAAAGGTATTAATCATACCCTCCGAAAAAGGCCCGAAGGCCTCCTATTCCTCCTGCCTCCGGGGTCCTGAGCTGCGTCCATGTCAGCGATAGCAACGGTGCACCCTTCAACTTAGATGTCGCGCCCTACCACCTGAAGACACAGGATCATAATGCCCACGGAAATCAAATTAAAGACTTGTCTTTATACAGGCCCTTAACCTGACTAGCTACAAACATATGTGAAAGCTCAATTGCAGGTGAAAATTTACATGCATTTTTTTGACATTTTTAATCAGCTTATATAAAAAATTTTGAAAATTTGTATTTTGGTTTTTATTAAAATTTTGAAATTATAGTTGGGTTTTCCAGTGAAAAAATCCTGGCTCGTCACTCACGTAGGTGACTTGAAAAACTTGGGGTAGACTTAAGAATTTGTAAAAAAAAATGTACATTTAAAGTTTATAAAATGGAAAAACTGATCTGTGTGTAAATTTCTCTCTATTTCACGATAACCACTGAGAACACAATATACCAGAGTCGCCACGCAAAATGACGAATCTGGAATCGGGCTCAGTTGGCTCAGGTTGCCCAAGTGAACCCAGTTGATGTGCCAACTTGGGCCGAACCACCGAGTTAAACGAGTTGGTCGGGCAAGTTGGCCAACTTTGATCCTACTTGCTACTTGTCAATCTCTTGGTTTTAAATGGTGAAGAAATTCTTGCCACTTGGAGCATTTCATTCTCACATACTTAAGATCCGATGGTGACTAGGATCTTGGGATCTTAGATTCTAAACTTTCGGATATTTGACTTTTAACAAGAAAAGGGAGTTGAAACTGTGCATCTTAGGACCCATGGATCTCAAGTTGGGCGAACTTGAATTAAGATTCATGAATTCGGAATATTGAAGATCTTAAATCTTAAATCTGTGTTTCCAACTTTACAGTTGATACTAGAACCATAGATTTATAGTGGACTCCACGTACATCGACTCAAACATCCAAGGTAACCAATGCCTTTTCTCTCTCTTCCTGATTTAGAGTTATGTCTGGACTTAAGTGGTTTTATGGTACACCATTCAACTCGATTGCCGTGTATGCCACCGTTTGTAGTTCAAAAGAGTAGCACCAACAAGAATCAAACTGAAAATGTATCGTCAACATGCGACTGAAACCGACTAACGATACTATGCCTCTCAAGGATCTATGATCCCTAAACACACCATAAATCTTCTCAAAAGTTGCAGTAGCCATATTTCCATCATCATCGCTAATTAATCTTGAAAGGAACTCGAACTCGGCTCGAGCTCAACTCGAGTTCGATTTCATTAGCTCAAGGTGCTCTTGCTTGAGTTTTCAAAACTCGAACTTGGCTCAATTAAGTTCACGTGTATACTCATTTGAGCAATCTACTTTTTTTTTATAATTTTATGAGATGTATTTTACATATTTTCTTTCTTGAGTTTAACCGAGTTTAACTGAGCCAAGCCACTTAACTCGAGCTCGACTCGCTTAGGTTGTCGATTTCATTTCTTAACTCGAACTCAACTCGCTTAATAAATGGGTCGAGTTCAAGTCAAGTTTATCGAGCGAGTTCGAGTCGAGCTCGAATTAGCATGACTCGTTGAACAGCCCTAGTACCAATGTACAAATAAATAACTTTGTAAGACTAATGTGGGCAATTGTCTAGATCGGCCCTTACGTGCCTCCGCCACCAGATAATTAACACAAGTCATGCTACACACATACACATACACACACATGCGCTCAACTCTTTGTATAAGCCAAGTTTGTTTTCACAGTAAAAAAAAGTTTTAGTTCTCCTGGTTTTATATATATATATATATATAGCTCTGCTGCCACTGAATTCAACCTTCCTAGTTAGTGCCTGTTCCCACTAAATTGCCACCATCATGCCACTTTCATCTTTACGGGATAGTTGTCTGTTCCCACTAAATTGCCACCATCATGCCACTTTCATCTTTACGGGATAGTTTGGTGGCTGGACAGAATTAGGGCTGCACACGAGCCGAGTCGAACCCGAGCTTGGCCAGCTCGAACTCGAACTCAAGTCGAGTTTCCTAACACGAGCTCAACTCGACTATACACTCGACTATACATAGTCGAGCTCGACTCGTTTAACTCGTTTAGTTTAGGCATTAACGCGATTAGTTGCTGTTTCAGACGCTTTTGCTGTGGAAGAAGATGGGCAGAAGGTAGTTCTGCAAAGAAGGAACAAGTACAAAAAATATAAAAGAAAGAAGTATCTTTCGCTTCAGCGAAGGGTTTGAGGGAGAACACTCTTTTGCTCGAGCGAGGGTTTGAGGGAGAACACTCTTTCGCTCGAGCGAGGGTTTGAGAGAGAACACTATTTTGCTCGAGCGAGGGTTTTGAGGGAGAACACTATTTCTCCCTTGGTCTTCTTCAGAGAGCCATAACCAAGTGCCTCTTTGGCACCTTTTTCTCCAAAGAAAATCAGACGCTTCTTTCTCCTTCTTCTCCTTCTTCTTCTTCTTCTTCTTCTTCTTCTTCTTCTTCTTCTTCTGCAAAACAAACCTAGAAACATACAACTCTTTCCTCCTTCTTCTTCTTCACTGGAAGAGGGATCGAATCAGACGCTATGTCTTCGTCGTCTTTAGCCTCTGAATCAGGAACTTCTTCGAAGCCCAAGATCTGATGACCGCCCATCAAACAACCCCATTTGTGCTACCACTGGGCTCTAAAAGCAGCAAAAGGAGGGCAAAGAAGAATATGAAATGGAAGAAGTGAACAACACCCATCTTAGGCTGAGAATCTGTTTCAATCTTCTCAGCCTTGGATATCAAAGAAACAAAGGAAGGAACAAAAATGACTGGAAGACCAAAGGATGGGTGTCTTCAAGCGAAACCCCCACTCGAGCAGAAATCATTGGGTTCTTGAGACCCTCTCTCTTTTGAGGGAGAGGGTTTCAGTTCTCTGATTTAGGGAGAGAGGGAGAGAGAGAGAGAAGGAGAGGAGAGTACCATTGTTGCAAAGTTGCCACCGATCGCCTGTTGCAGGGTTGCCAGTTCCACCGATCGCCAGAAGGAGGAAGAGAGTGAAGAGAGAGAAAAAAGACGAGAAATGAACATGTAAGAATGAGGAAAAAAATAAATATCCTTACCTAACGAGCCGAGTTGGGTTAAGCGAGCTTCCTTAACCGAACTCGCACTCGGCTCGATAAAATAAACGAGTTGAATGAACAACTCGAGCTCGGGTTGTTAAGTATAAAAGCTGGCTCGAATTCCAATTCGAGTCGAGGTTTAACGAGCCGAGTTTGAGTTACTCGGCTTGTTGTTCAGAGAACACTCTGTTCTATTCTAGGTAGGGATGTCAAGGGATCAGATTCGAATCGAATATACCTTTTACCACATCCGATTTTTCGGATATTCATATATTCGAATTCGGATTAGGATTTGAATCCGATCCGAATACGATTTTTAGTTATACTTGAATCCGATCCGAATCCGATTTTTAAGTTATACCTGAATCCGATCCGAACATCATTTTTAAGTTACATCTGAATCCGAATTTTAATATCTGAATCCGATCCGAATTTGATTTTTAAGTTATACCATAATCCGATCCGAATTCAACTTTTAAGTAATATCTGAATCTGATCTGAATCTAATCCGAATCCAACTTTTAAGTTCTATCTGAATCCAATTTATGACTTTTAAGTCATATATAAATTTGATCCAAATCTGATTTGTGCACTAAAATTCTAAAAATATATAGTAAACACTAAATGAACTATGAAAGTCAATTAATATCACACTAGCTCAAACTGGACTGTCAAACTTCATTCTCTATAGTATGAAAATATAAATTTCCGAAAATTGTACTTTGTTGTTCATTGATGCAACAAGAGACTAGATGAGCCATCCTTCACATCTTCAATAATAATAAAAAAAAATCATCATATAGTCCAAGCTTACAAAATTTTTCTTTCAATGCCTTCATTTGCCACAAAGGATATGACCTTTCTGTTTGGATATATTAAGGTCCATATGATAATGATTTCAAATTAACCAGCATTATACAAATGAAAACTTTAATTAAATAAACATCTTAGACTCACATAACACATAACTCTACGTTTTAATTGATTTAAAGGAAACAAATAAATACAAAAGAATATATACTTTTAATTTATGATTCAGTTTCAATGTAGTCAGATGCAAATGGTGCTTCCTCTTCAAGTAAAGGTGTAGGCAAATCGGAATCATCTAAGAAAAAAATAAAATAAGCAACACAAAAATATGTTTAAAAACATTAATAATCAGTAAATTACCTTCAGCCTTATCTCGCAACCAATCTTGTGCACAAATTAAAGCTTCCACGGTCTTGCAACCTAATCTACTTCTGTATAAATCAAGAATACATCCACTATACTAAATGTTGACTCTGATGCAACAGTTGATATAGGAAGAGACAAAATATCGCATACCATTCTAGATAACACAGGGTATTTAGGTGCATTGACTTTCTACCAAGTCAAAATGTCAATTGGATTGTTTTTTTGGTAAAGTGGCTCTTCCAAATACAACTCCAAATCTGATTTTGTGAGTTGGCTTTGTGATGATTCTTCAAAAAAATCATCTAGTGCACTTGTTTTAGGTTGCTTATTAGAAGAAACTTCAATCAAAAAAGTCGAACTAGATGTTTCATTATCCTTCTCAACATCAACAATATAACCAGTACCAGCAGAGAGTGTCTTTAATGCATAAATAGCTTTATATTCATCATAAAGATCATAAAGATAATTTTTAATTGCAAAGACAAGTTCATATGCTTCATCATTATAAAATTACCTATAATAAAACTCAATTATTTTCATCTTATAATGAAGATCAAATGCCACTGCAACTGCTAAAATTGAATTGTATATATCCCAATACTTGTTGAAGTTTGTTTTCATCCTCATTGCCATATTTGAAAGACAAATATCTAAACTTGAACACATTTTTTTAATTTCCATCTTTATCTCAGAAAACTCTTTAAAGAATATATTGGAAGTTGGACACTTGACTGCAAAAATAGCATTAGTAGCATCATAAAATACCTTTAAACTGTTATGAATAATAGTAGCCTTCTTCCACTCGTCTTTTGTTGATCTGAAATGATAGTGACGATCAAGTTCTTCAAAACGACCAAAAGCTTCTTTATATTGTAAAGCTACATCAAGGATAAGAAATGTTGAGTTCCATCTAATTGGAACATCAAGGCACAACTTTTTCTCACAAGTAACTTTGACATGACGCACTGCTCGATCAAAAGTTTCACATCGAGTTGGAGATGCCTTAATATATTTTATGTTTTATCTGATCTTGTCAATCATATCACTTATTTCTTTGACACCATCTTGCACAACTAAATTAAGAATATAGCAACACATCTAACTTGAAAAAATTTTCCACTACAGACAAGTGCATCCTTTTCAAGAAGCCACTCTATCAATTTTGTAATCATGATATCATTTGTCGAACAATTATCTAATGTAATTGAAAATAACTTGCGATCAATGTTCCATTTTAGTAAACAATCTTTGATGACTGATGCAAGTTTTTCTCCTGTATGAGGTGTTTCAACCATAACAAAGTTGAGAACTTTCTTTTTTATTTCTCAACTATTTATAATGTGTAGTCAAACATAAATAACCACGTTTTTTACAAGACAAAGTCCACATGTCAGATGTAAGACTAATCCTCTCATTAGTCTTCTCCAAAATAGTACGTAATTTTGTCATTTCATTTTCATAAATATGTATGTAATCTGATTTAGTAGTGTTACGTGACAATAACTTGAATTGTGGTTATAATCCTTTAACAAACTTTTGAAATCTAGAATTACCAACTATACAAAATGGATATTCATGAAGAATAATCATATTGGCTAAATCATGTCGGCTTTTATCTGAATCAAACTTGAAAGTATCAACAGTACATTTTCCATCTTTTTCACCAAAAACCAGACGATGTTGGCATGATTCTAAGTTAGGCCTTTTAGGACATCATTTTAAATGATTCTTCAAACGTGTGGTGCCCATCTTACTATTGCAATCCATAGATACTTTACATAGGCCTGGGCATCGGGCCGGGCCGGGCCGGGCCGGCCCGGCCCGCTAAGACCCGGCCCAGGTCGGCCCACCGGGCCTGAGCCCAGGTCGGCCCACCGGGCCTGAAACCCAGGCCCGGGCCCGGCCCGATAAACTGCCGGGCCGGGCCTGACCACCAAAAGTCAGGCCCGGCCCGGCCCGCCGTGAAGAGGGAGACGCGCGGAGAGAGAGGGCGGCCCGCCGCGAAGAAGCTGAGAGAGAGAGGAGGAGGGAGAGCGGAGAAGGAGAGCGGACAGCGAGAGGGGGAGCGGAACCAGAGGAGGAGGGACTCAGAGAGGGAGAGGGATAGGGAGGGGGAGCCTTCAGAAGATGACGAGGGAGAGGGAAAAGCGAGAGGGAAAAAGGGAGAGGGAGAGGGAGCGAGAGGGAAAAGGGAGGAGAGGGAGGGAGACGGGAAGGGACAGAGGGAGAGGGAAAAGGGAGGTGAGGGAGACGGGAAGGGACAGAGAGGGAGAGGGGAGTGAGCGCAGGAAGGGAGAGGGAAAAGGGAGGAGAATCAGGAGATNAGTGAGCGCAGGAAGGGAGAGGGAAAAGGGAGGAGATGAGGGAGGGAGAGGGAGACGGGAAGGGATAGAGAGGGAGAGGGGAGTGAGCGCAGGAAGGGAGAGGGACAAGGGAGGAGAGGGAGAGGCCAGAGAGGGAGAGGGGAGCGAGCAGAGAAAGGGAGAGGGAGCAGAGGCCAAGGGAGAGGCAGACCGCCAAAGAGGGAGAGGGGAGGGAGCGCAGCTGCGCAAGGGAGAGGAGGCCGCCCGAGGGCAGAAGCCGGGCCGGGCCGGGCCGCCGCCGGGCCGCCCTATCGGTCCCGGGTCCGGCCCGGCAGGGTTATCGGGCCGGGTTGTCGGGCCCGGGCCCGGCCCGGGCCAAGTTTTCCCTGGCCCAAGCCCGGGCCCAACCGGGCCGGGCCGGCCCGGTGCCCAGGCCTAACTTTACAGTGTTGACAAATAGCACGTTGAATACCTGATTCGTTTATTTCCTGCTGAACTCCTTCCATACCGCTGATCTTAGTGACTTGGTTTTTGTAGATATGTCAACTTCTATATTGTTAGCAGACACAGAACTAAAAGCATTGGCACTTGCTATTGTAGAATCCATAATCTGCATATAAAAAATAGAAAACTTTAACAAAACCATTAAAAACGGAAGCTGGTTAACTAAATAAGAATGAAGTGACACAGCTATGCGATCATCTAAAAATAATGCAGATTATTAAGACAGTCATCTTAAACAAGATAATAAGCATGACAAGCAAATGAGTATATATGGTTTTCACATCCACAATCTTCTGGTGTTAATTTTGCCATATAGGAGACTAGTAAGTATGTAGTATATAAAAAAACTATTATTTGATGACAAACACTTATTGCGAATAAAAAAACTATATCAGATAATTTATTAAATTGAACAATTTGTTATTTTGCTACTAGTTAAAGTTTTTATTTTCAAATTTGTGAATTATGTGTCATATATCAAACACCTAGGACTTTTGGATAAGAATTTATTTGATAAATAATTTTTTTTACGAGCTTAGCAGTTTTTTTATATTAAATATATTTATTTGAGATTATGCAAGTGGAGAAGCTTTCATAGGTGACATACATGCCAATAGTTTTTCTTGACACATTTACCTTTTTAAATATATAATATAGTTATACTTGAAACCAATTTGACATAACAGTCCATTAAAATTTATAGCTTTAAAAAGTGTTGTTTTCATATTTTTAAAAATTCTCATTTTTTTGAATTTTTTGATTGAAGTTTTCTTTATTATTTTTAATTAAATAAATATATTATTTAAGATTTCTTGCTAAAAAATACAGGATGAAGAAGCTTTCATGCTTTCGTTATAAAAATTATGAACGTTGAACATTAATTGGTTTATTTGTAACTAATAACATATTTTAAATTGAGTAAACTATTATTTCATGATGATCACTTATTGTCAATTATTAAATCGTCTGACCCATATTATTTATCATTAAAAAATATTATTTAATGATTTTTTCTCATTTTATTGAGTTAATTAAAATAATTTGTGTTACAATCGTAAAAAGAGTGTTTAATAATATAAAATAATTTATTAATCCTCTTACCTTTATTACAATAATTATTCTTTACATAAATTTTATACTTACTTCTATAATATGTAAGATAATTTATTAAATTGAACAATGTGTTGTTTTCTTAATAGTTAGAGGCTTTTGTTTTCAAATTTGTGAATTATGTGTTATATATGAAATATCTAAGACTTTTGGACATATTATATGATTATACAAAATAAATTTACTTGACTGATTGAATAAATAAGTCAAGTTTAGTTTTCATATTAAACATATCTATTTGAGATTAATTTTCATATTTTTAAAAATACTAATTTTATTGAAATTTTCTTATAGAAGTTTATTATTATTATTATTAATTAAATAACTACATTATTTAAGATATCCTGTTTAGTTGATGCCTTAACTATAACAGTTTGCTTGTTTACACAAAAACATTTAATTAAATATAATATTAATTATTATTTTATTAGTTTTATATGATATAGTTTTAAATAGTTTAAGTTAAATGGTGTAAATAGTAACTATACGACTATTATTATATGCGACTTCATAAAAACAATCAACTATTAATCAGATTATACCTTCATATACAGTTTATATTCTTTATATATCATAAGTTTAAGTTGGTGCGCTTGGTTAGACCTTTTGTCTAACCATTCATAGGTCTCTGCGGATTCGGATGTTTGGGGTCACCAACTCAATCTTAGATTCGGATTCGGATATCATCGGATTCGGATGTCAGCACTAGTGTTTCAGATTCAAATATCAACTCACGGTTCGGATTCAGATATCAAACTGTAATTCGGATTCGGATATACATGTTAAGATGGTTAAGTATCCGATCAGATATTTACTTAAACCCGAATCCGTATCCGATCGGATGTTACTTCTTAAATCCGAATCCGATCCGATTTCTCAATCGGAAGTCAAATTGCTAACCATATCCGATTTTTTACAAGCGATTTATCTGAACCAAACGTACTTCAAGAACACTTGTTCTTGATCGATCTGTCCATTCTTATGTAGAGACTCACACCACTTCTCGTCCACACTGGTCTCCTGCTCAACATCCTAGAGTTATGAACATGTTGGAGTGCTCTGGTCGGATCCAGGACTTACAAGATCCAGTCTACATTGGATATGAATTCATACATAGCTTAGTTAAACGCTAACCTGATCATGCATTTGGATTTGGATTTGGTTTTGCATTGGATTTCATATCCGGTACGAACTTTAACTCATTCTCAGTTCCACCATTAATCAACAGATCAAACCCTCTAACCAGATCAAGATTTGGTTACTGTAGATCCTTACTTTCATTGAAGAAAGCTTTCATATCTTTGGGCAGCTCTGAGACAGTCTTCATTTTTTGCTAGCAAAACCATTGACTAGAGAACGATTCTTCCATTCAGCGAAGGATATTTGATCAGTCATGCTAAACGAAAGGACAAAAACACGATGTCCCTTCATTAATTTTTTTCCATAAAGTTAGAAAAACACTTTTCTTAGTGATAAAAAAAATCAACATTTGAAAGTTTCATCTTTTACAGGAAAGGGTCTATTTCGCGTTAGCGGAGAAAAATCCTAGCGCCCGAGTGAAGGCAAAATGCTGGGTTGAAGCTTACGCTGCATGTCAATTGGTGCATCGCTCCCCGGATGTTTATGAGGATACCACTAATTCCAAGCCTGAGCTTAGCTCATTCGCAGTAAGCCGAGTCTAGATGAGCTTACTTTAGCTCATGCGTCGGGCCGAGTTGACCCAAGTTGTCCAAGTCGATGGGCCAACTTGGGCTGAACCATCGAGTCAAACAAGTTGGTCAGGCAAGTTGGCCAACTTTGATCCTTTTTACTACTTGTCAATCTGTTGGTTTGTAATGGTGAAGGACTGTATGTCACTTGGGGCATTTCCTTCTCACATACTTAACATCCGATGGTGATCTAAGATCTTGGTATCTTAGATTTGAAGCTTTTGGATATTTGACTTCTAACAAGAATAAGGATTCGAAATCTTTTTAGCTATGTAATGAGTTTGTAATTTTTGCATCTTAAAACTCATGCTTGCGCCAGTTTTGATTAAGATTCATGAATTCAGAATATTGAAGCTCTTGAATCTTTATATCTGTGATTCTATCTTTACAGTTCATATTAGAACCATAAATTTATAGTGGACTCCACATACACCTTCGACTCCAAGATCCAAGGTAATCACTGTCCGAGTGAAAGGCCAAAGAACTTGCCTCTTATTCTTATAAATCATTTATAAAGGAGAAAACTGAAAGGCAAAAAGTGCATAAGGAAGAAGTTCTATATTTCAATTATGATTCAATTTGAATGGTGCCGGTCGGCCACGAAAATGACTTGCCTTCATCACTTTATCGCTGCAATATCATCTCGATTGGATAAAATTGCCAAAGTTCTCAATCATAATAAACCATCTTAATTTGATCCCTATCCGAGTGGGTAGTCCATATTATAGTAAATAAATCATTGATGTGACACCAATATCATCTAGACAGTGGTTATGAAATTTCTAATGGCAACATGGGTTCTGTTGCCCATATTTAAAATTGTGAGCCAATATAATTGCACTTATGTTATCATTTGTTATTGCAAAATTTACATTCAGCTCCGAAATTTTGTTCTTAATTTCAAAAAGTGTCCACATCTGGCCAAGAAACTTTGTTGGCCAATGAAAAATGGAAAATCCCAAGGTAATCACTCTTAACCAGAAGGTCTTTGCATGCTTCAGCTTGCACATGAAATTGATGCTTACTGCAAAGGCCGAGGTAAGGATTTTTCATTTCGAAGGCCGAACTACGTTTGTAAAATTTTGATATATAGCAGTTGAACTGTATTTTTCAAAATTTTTAAACAGACTAACTTAAAAATGTTAAAAATTATACGTAGGTTTTTTTTAAAAAAAAAATCTGAAGTGGTGGGGCTGTGACCTCGCCAACCCTCATGGCTCCACCACTGGGAGCAGCACTGCAACCAAAAGCAAGGGCCAATGCAAGAGATTTGGTGAGGGTCCCGTTCTATTGACTTGCTTTGCAGATCTGAGATCCAGATCTCACATCTCTCAATTTCTAGCTTGTTGCCCTTCTTTAGTTTGAAACTTTTCAAATTTTGCATAATTTAAGATCTCATAGTTGAATGACTCAAGGGGTACAGCGTAGCTGATCGGACTAGAGGCATGTGAAAAGGCTGGTCCCCAGTTCAATTTCATGTGCACTATGTCTCTGTGTCTTAAGGCAGTACATAAGTTAAAGAGCACGCGGTTATCATCACTTATCCTGATGCAACACAATACCTTGGGTCTGTTTGAATAGGTGAAACTGTACTGTACATATAGAACTTCCAATTTTCTGAAAAGTTCCATATACAACAAACGCAGAACTTTTAGTTCCGGGAGTTTAGGGATAGATACGAAACTTTAATACTGGTGTTAAAGTTTCACCTAAATAGGTGGAACTTGAATAATGAAACAATTTTTTTGACTGCTAGTCTCCTTCTGATTCCCCTTCCTTGCATGTCTTTTTAGTTGAAGTGGTATTTTAGTTTTACTATGTACAAACATGGAGCTAAAATGCCTGGAACAAAAGTTTCGGTCCATCAAACAAAATGGGACAATTGGAAGGTGATACAAACCTTTCATAAAAATGTATCTGATACTAAATACCTAGCATTTGTTCCACCTATTCAAACAGGCCCTGGAAGTAGAGAGAATTGGGATTCGAGCTTTTTTTTTCCAGAAAGTGGGTTGTTAAATCTCAACTTGAAGTATCATTTCAAATACCAAGACATTTCTCAGATAAGCTTCAGGAATCCAAACCAATTAAGTTATATATATATATATCTATATATATATATATATATATATATATATATATCTATATAATAGTATCGTATCGGAACCCTGAAAAAGGACGCACATCACTAATACCATCGATCTTCGATCTGTATCAGGTCGTATCAATCACAAAAGGTTTCTTTTTCTCTCTTTTATATATATATATATATATATATATATATATATATATATATATATATATATATATATATATATATATATATATATATATATATATAGAGAGAGAGAGAGAGAAACCTTTAAATCAGGCCGGAGAAATGGCAGGTCAAACTACTGAACGGAGCTCCGAATTAAAGGCAATGGTATCGGTGTCCAATTCAGTATCGTATCGGAACCCTAAAAAGTGATGCACATCGTCTATACCATCAATCTGTATCAGGTCGCATCCGTCTTAAAAGATTAATCAAAAGATTCATTGGTCGATACAAGTCCGACACCAGCCGATACTTGAAAGCGGCCGTTTCGGGACGTCTGGTCCGCACTCTCCAGTACCGATGTCTCGGCAAATGAAAACTGGTTGGGTGCAGAGAACTCAACCACTTTATTGATTTGATAATTCAAGCAACAAGTTGCTACGCTTGTCCATAAAAAGTTTCTACCGTTATGTGGCGGCTCTGAGCTTTGAGCCTTTGACAACTTACATGGCACATGCTCGTTCAGTCCCGGCATCACGTGTTTGGTTATAACTGAGATGCATTTACTTTTATTTATGTACCACGTTCTTAGATCCACGGGCGTTATATATTCTTAGACGAGGAACAATTATTTATTTTATAATTTCGAGGGAAGTCATAGAGGGAGCATTGATCAATTTAAAATATTTTACATGGTTTTATAAAGTTTAAGGAAAATAAAAATAATGAAATGTATAAGAGTACGTAATGTCGAGCGGATCGATCCAGCCCTAATGTTGCCGTTTTTGGGTGAACAAGAAGAATATTCAACTCCTCGTATCTATAGGATACATGGTCTGCTTTTTAATGTCTCGAGGTGCTGCCTCAACTATGCTTTAACTTGCACCTTAATGAACACTATTAAACTCTCTGAACTTTCTTGTTCTGTAATTTTAATGAAAGAATAAGTTGTTCACATGAATTAAGAGACCCCAATAACAGTTTTGGAAAAGTTACTAGCAGGATAAGTAAGACCAGCAGAGCTAAAATTTCCTGCTCCAAAATTAGACTGTTTGTTGCGAAGACTTGTTCTGCAACTTTTCAGCAAATATGTCTTGAGAGGGAAGTAAGCTTCCGATTAAAATGGAAAAGAAAGAGGACGAATTCGAACTGGTTTGTCTTTCATCCATCTGAGTTCAGACATCAAATGGGGATCTGAACTTTCTTCGGGTGGAAAAGTACAAATCTCAGTTCAAATTGAGTTCTACTTGCCCCATGGAAACTCCATTGCTCAATCTAATTAGAACGCGGAAGTCAGCTATGAGCTTACCTGCTCCGGATCCCAGCCTGTTGACGTCCCAAACCAAATCCACCAGCGAGCGAAATTCCATTGATGAGACGGCGCGTCCATCGCTTGGCCGGCAGCGTCAACCCAGGACAGCGAACAAGTGGAAACCCATGTGTACCTTTTTTTTTTTTTTCTTTATACATTTATTTATTGAACTTGTTCTTCGGAGTCAGTAGCTACCATGTTCTGTGTATTAGGTTATTGGACGACAAAGTTGACATACCACGCTCCATTGTGTATATTTTATACCAAAAAATAGCAGAAGAGAGGAGGAAAAGAAAAACCAAAGAGAATTTTTCTACTCAGGGGCCCCACCTTTTAGGTATAGTCTCAAAAGCTGAAACCATTTTTTTGACTTTGTCAAAAGGGCCTCGTCGATCGGGGAGCAGTCAAAATGAGGGCTTGTCTTGGGTAGATTTCAGGCCTGTATTAGAAAACCATTTAGAAATACTAGGCCTCCTTTTGGAATTATAAAGTGTAGGGGCTTGATTTCCGATTTCCAAAGAAACAAAAGAGGAAAAAGTAGGCAGGGAGATGGGTCGCTGTCCCTAAGCTCAGCCCAAACTTTTTGACAACGGAGCGGCGCTTTGTCAAATGTTTGACTGCATTTACTCAAGTGGATGAAGAGGACATGCATTGGGGAGACTGCTGGACCAACATCCCCAGAACTGCACCTGTGGACTTTGCGACGTTAGGAGCAGGCCCACTTTCTTAGAGTGAATGGGCTCCGGCCTGACCCACTCATCTGGCTTGACCCAAGTGGGTTTGATGGCGTGGACCCATAACTATCCTGCAATCGGATTTAACCAGAGTTCTTAAAAAGTTATTAGGGGTCGCATCAGTGACAAACATGATGAATCACGAGAGAAATGGGGAAAATTTTCATTTATGACAGTAACAAAAGAACAAGATAGTGTGGGTAACTTATGTGGGTATTCACAGAAAAAAAAAACCTGATCCAGAGATTTTTCTGTCACTGAACGACGTTGTCCAACAGGCTGCTCGATGAAGGAGAGCTCTGCTCACTGAACCAGGACTCCTGAACAGACAATGGGGACATCTCAGTTTCCGCAGGGATCCCGAGCACCATGTGGGGAACAACAAGGTTGATGTTGCCAGTGTGTTTCACCATGGATGGCAGTTGAGACCTCGCTGATGACATTGAAGAGCAAGGAGACAGCTCGTGTTTATTGTCGTTGAAGCTGAACCTCATGTTGTCGAGCTCGACCGCTACCTCGAGCATCGACGGTCTCATATCCCTGTGGAAGGCAAGGCACCTAAAAGCAAGCTCTGCCACCTTATGAACAGTTGAAAGGGTCCATGCATCCTTCTGCGGCTCTAGAAGGGGGTCGATTATGTCCTCGACGCGACCTTTTCCAATTTTATCGATCGCTAACGCAGCCAAGTTGATCTCATTGTTGCTCCTAGAGAAATCTACCACCTTCATAGCAGTTATGATCTCCACAAGGACCACACCGAAGCTATAAACATCACTCTTGTCTGAAAGGTGAAAGTTTTGGTGGTACTGAGGATCTAGATAGCCAGGGGTCCCTTGTGGCGCTGTGGAGATATGAGATGTTTCTGTGGAAACCATTCTTGACAGACCGAAATCTGCAACCTTCGACTTGAAATTGTAATCTAAGAGGATGTTGCTGGATTTAATGTCTCTGTGGTAGATTGGTGGGTCTATCGCAGAGTGGAGATGAGCAATGGCGTGTGCAGTTTCAGCTGCAATTTCCAACCTTATAGGCCAAGAGAGGCCTTCACCTCTCTCTCGCTGTAAATGCTGTGCAAGAGTTCCATTGGGCATGAACTCATAGACAAGAATCTGCTCGCCTCGATCGACGCACCACCCTAAGAGCCGAACCAGGTTCGGGTGGCTGACTGATGAGAGAAGTTTGATTTCATTCATAAACGGTTCAATTCCATCCATATCCCTGTGTCTGATCTTCTTAATTGCTACCCATTCATCATTATGCAGTTTTCCTGCATAGACTGTGCCATATGCCCCTGTGCCTAGCCTCTGTTTTTCTGAGAAACCAGTTGTAGCTTTGTCTATCTCTTTGTAGGTATATAATGGAACGGTGAAAGAACCAGCAGCTTTAGACAACAAGTGTTTTGCACTCATTCGGGACTTTCTAGATGAACGTCGCCAACGGATGCAGAAGAACAGGAAGCCAACCAAAGCCATCACTAACGCTCCCGCTACCAGGCCTTGAGAGCAGACAAGAAACAGAGTCATTTGCCACATTTTCAAGCCCAAGACGATGAGACATTAAAACAATGAAGGTCCAAATATGAAAACGAAACAGGATTCGACACTTGATACGTAACGGTGTGCTATTTGCGGATGGACAACATAATCAGCATAAAGATCGCAACAATAAGATTAAATTCATTGAAGTAAAACTTAGACTACAGCAGAATTATTAAACTGGGGAAAACGCAAGAAAATGACTACTCCCTTAATTGAAGTCAAGGCTCAAAATGAAGGGGCGAAAGTTCATATTCAGGAAAGATCTAAGCAACAGATGGTTACCGATCAAAGAATTTGTTGAGGCGATCTGAGGCAGAACTAATTACTAGTAGAACTAATTCCCAAAAGTGATGACAGGCTTGTAGAGTAATACCTCCAATAAGAACGCCAATTCTGGCAGTACCCCCGCATCGGCCGGACATGTATTTTGAAGGATTGCATGACGAAGAAACTATCAACAAGGACGATTAAGAACTGTAAGTTAAACCAAATCCAATGTGGAACTCACAGAGACAAATATACAAACGAAGAACACGGAACAAATTAAACGACACATCCAGCGGCCAACTTACTTTTCTGGCACCCATCACCATCAACGAATCCATCTCCGACGAACCCTTCATTGCACTTGCAAATAAAGCCACGCTGACCGGTGGCCGGAGACTTGATGCGTGAACAATTGGAATCTGGGGAACACGCCGAGCAGTTTATGTTTTCCAACCACCATCCGACTTCCACCGTCTGAAAGTCGAGAGACTTCACTGGCATTGATTGATCATCCAGGGTGAGGGATGACAACAATCTGTCACATTTCAAACCCGAAACCAGGGACTTGTTGACGAACCCGCCGGAATCATCCGAGAAACAAGTGACGTTCACCAAAGGACAGCCAATTCCGAGGCGTTCAGTGATCAGAGGGCCCGAAAGGACGCAGTTGGAGACTAGGGAACTGCAGTTACTCAACAGGAGGCCGTTTTGGCTCGTCAGGGCGTACGATGGTCCGAAGAAGTCTCGCCAGTGTTGAAATGGGCGGCTGCAATTCATTGGGAACTCAAGTATGACACTATCTGCGGTGAAATTGAGGACAGGGAGTCCATGGAAGGTGATGTGATCTTCTTGACAGAGTAATTTAACCGGGCATTGGCCTGAGAATCCAAACGGGTAAGGGACGTTTCTTGAGCCACATCTGCGATTGCAGTTCTGAACGGCGATAGACGGCAGAAGGAGAGCGTCAAATACAATGATAAGGACGATCGTTTCCAATCTTATTGGTTTCATCATTGCTGGCGAGGATTCGATTGAAAACTTCATTTTTAGGCCAAAAATGAACATAGAAGCTTCATTTTTCGGCTAAAAACAGATCAGAGAAAAAAGGAAATATTATTCAAGAATGAGATCGACGGAGGAAATTTGCAAGTTTCGGGGTTTCGTTAGAGAAAGCGCGAAGCTCGCTTTTCTCAGGGAAGACTGCCGGAGAATCCTCAGATGTCCAGACTATCAGCTGAAGCTTATCAGAACCGAAGGCTGAAGCCTTTAGAATTAACCGAATTATCCCCGACTTTTAAAAGAACAACAGTTTCCCAACACCGATCGAACCTAGGGAACTTCCGGCAAGCAAGAAAGAAAAAAAGAAAAACCGCAACTTTTTATCGGGAACTCGCCCGAAGCACGATTTTTCACTTGCCGGCCTAAAATGATTGTAAAACACCAAAAGGCACCAAATGTTTCCGGCCAAATCTCCAGCAGAGACAAAGACAACCACAAGACGGCAGAAACAGACCAGCAAACTCTCCGCCCTCGTATCCCTCGCCTGAACAAAACGAAAAGCTCCAAAAATCCGAGTCTAGAAAAAAAAAAACGCCTAAACGGAAAAACAAATGAAAAATGAAAAATGAAACTCTCTCCTTCGCCTCTTCCTTCCTCCTCCTCACCGCAACACCTCAGGCTCGGGAGAACCGCCGGCGGAGAAGATCGCCGGGAGAGCGGCCTCTCGCTTCAGAGACGGAGAAAATCCTTAGTCTTCGGCAAGAAAAAACCCCGCAACACCTCCAGACTTCACGCCAATAACGCGTCTGAACGCCCGCGCGGCGATCACTCGGCTAAAATGCGAAGAAACGCCGCTCGAGAATTTAAGGAAGAGGACGGGAGAGTTCAGTCGACCGCGGACTACGCATTTTCTTTTTCTCCTCCTTTCTTCTCCCCTCAGCCTTTTTAATTTTTTTAAATTATTTTCTCCTCCCCTGTTTTCTTCGCTCTCCATTATTTATAGCCCGCGCGGTCCGTGGGCGGTCTAGGGTTTGACATTAATAAATAAACAAATAAAAAGTGCTTTTCGTATATATTTATTGTTGATTTCATCAATTAAATGATGTCACGGGAGACGTTCTCGTCGTTCCCGTGTCCTTTCCTCTGTTCTTATTTCTTTCTTTTTGTAAAATTTCTGAAAAAGAAATTCCTCATGTCAACGTCGTGTCCTCGGTAATACACTTTAATGGATCGGGTTTGGATCCAATATGTGACCCAACTGCTCGAAAAAATTCGAATTAAAAAATTTAAATAAATGTTTTATATCCGTTATTTTTGCATTTGCAAAGTTGGTTTTCAACACATTTGAATACTGTTGTGTATCTAAAAGTAGGATTTGAATTTGGGTACCAAAATAAAAAAATTGCATTTGGATCAAATTCAGATTCCAAATTAAAATTAAAGTTTGAATATAACATCTGCTCTGCTTTTATAACATTAAATATTTTTTCATTTAGCAGATAAATGAAAATCAAATATTTTTTTATTTTACATTAAAATGCTTAATAAGTTGAAAGATGTCGAGTCCAATATTTAAATAAGGAATCTCGAATATATGACAAAATTCATAAACCAATGCCTGTCAGCAAGAATATGGCAGTAACTATTCATAAATTATAAACTTTGTTGAGGCCAGATCGGACACATGAAATTTCCGCTAATCATGTTTGGCTCCATCCGTTATTGGATCCGTGTGAATCCAACCCAAGTGCTGGGGCACCTTTTTGTTTCATATACAGATATTGGTTTGGATCCACAAAGTCTTACATTCAATTTCTAAAGTGGGCTGGTCACGACCTGAATCAGAAATGTTTCATGAGAAGGGTCGAATTATAGTTTCTAAATTTTGAAAAGGGCCGAAATATCATTTTTTCAAAATTTTTGTAAAGAACAAGTGAAGTTTTTTTAAATTTACATGTAAATTTTAAAAAAAATGAAGTGGGGTCAGGGCCCGCATCTGTCCCTACTGGTTGGTAAAAGTCTGGTCATCAGTTTGATTCCTATAAATGTTAATCCTTTAGATTACAAACCGTAAAAGACGCTACTTTTGTCTGTGCTTAGAAATTCAAAAAGTTTTTCATCCTTCCCTAGTAACCAAGAAACTCTAATATAAGCGGAAACATAAGCGCTTATAGTGTTGCATGGAGGGGGTTTTGCGCACCAGCTTAGTCCTGTGGTTGGTAGGCAGCTGGTTCCTGGTTCAAATGTTAGGGGCACCAATTCTTGTTTCTTACCAAACAAGTACTAAGACCCCTAAGGGAATCTGTGAGTAGCCTCAAGATTTTACGCTGTTTGATGAGCAACAAAGTCTCTCAACTCGAGTGTGAGAAAAATTTTCACTTTGAAAAGTCAGTAAACTGGCAATCTTAATAACAAAAATAAACATCCTCAAAGGGGTTGGTACAACTGAATCAAGTAGGGGTTGACACACTGATTTGAATCCTCGAAAACCAACTCTCTGTGCTGCAAACGATGGGTCACTGACACACAAATTGAAGTGCAGCGGTGGTGGTATCTCGAGGCACTGAAGTATGCTATTGAAGTGCAGCGGGAGTGGTATCTCGAGGAACCAAAGTATGCTATGTACCATAGAGAATGAGGGATTAGGTAGAAGCTTCGGTCTTCTTTCAAGCAGTGGGTCAAACCCTGTCCACCTAAAAAAAAAAATTAATACTAATAACAACAAAAATAAACAGACTCACACTGTTGATGGACTTTAATGACCGCTGACCTAATTTCAACTTTCATTATATTAAACTAAATTTAAACAAGTAATTAAGCAAATTAAGTCTGAAAATGCATTTCTTTGTATGTATTTTTGAGAAGGTAATATGAGAAATTTGTGCAAAATATAGTGTGTATCTATTATATGTTTTTATTGGTCCCGGTTCTTTGAAACATTTATCATTCACTAGTTGGTAGAAGAGATACGTATACGTACGTCGTATGTGTGCTTGTTTTAGATAAGTGAAATTTAGTGGCTCAATGTGAATTGAGGATTGGAACATGTATATATATATATATATATATATATATATATATATATATATATATATATATATATATATATATATATATATCAACATGATGTCACAATTAAGCTAAAGACTTATGATCTGTCCAATCATTTTGTATGCTCGACTAAAAGAACTAGTTGCTCGAGTCATTCAAATGGGTTTAGTTACACCGAGCCTGAAGACGCTCGGTTGTGGTTCTCTTTTTCTTTCTTTTTTTCCCTGATTTTTTTCCAGATTTATCCACATTCTTGTAGAAAGTTGGTCATTTGTATTTAAAAAATGTCATCTCTCATTGACCATCTACAAAGCCAAATTAAAATTGATGAGGACTTTCGATTGGCCTCAATCTCCATATGGCAAGAAAACTTTACATTGTAAACGTTGAAAGGAAATGGTGGGAAAATTGTAGGCAAACACTGCATTGGAAATGGTGGGAAAATTGGAGGCAAACACTGCATTTGATTGGCCTATAAGCACAATTCTCCCTTACCACGGTCCCCTTCTGGGTGAGGAGGAGGTCAATAATCTATTGCCCAGGAAAGAAGCCGGATGACCCACCATTCCTCTTGCTTTCATGGTCTTAAGCGGAATCATTATCTGCGGTGGTAGCGGTGCACCATTCAACTTCAACTTAGGTACTAGACCCCCAACTTAAATGTAGATGCTTCTTCCAACTAGTGGTTTTTTTTTTTCAATTTATTGTGCAAGTTGAAGAAAATTTAACAACAAAAATGATTGTGGGGCTTATCCTTGGTCATAATTTTGAAACTAAGCCCAATATTCTTAAATATTATTATGGAAGTTATATTGGTCAATTCAATTCTTTTTATTAACGACTACCAATCTGAAACCGAAGATTGAAATATATTATTTTAGGAAATATGACAAAAGCTCAGTTCTATATATTTCGTAGTGCTTACTTTATTGGACCAAAATTTTCACTAAGAGCTCATTTTTCGTATCAATTCCAAAATATGCCTCAAGTCTGTGAATTTTTATCTGCGGACTCAATTCTTCTCTAACTTGCAAGTGGTCTGGAATTCCATCTGTATTTTGTGTTTGATTATACTTCGAAGTTGAGAATTAATGTCTAGTTATTCGCAAGAAAGAAAATGATGTAATTTATTTCACTTATAAAGTTCTAATGCTCCTTAAAGAAATTTTATTAAAACGGATTTGAGAACTCAGTAGGCCCACTTGCCATGTCAGTGGAAATCAGCCGATTAAATAGTCAACTGAGTTAGTTAAACGAAAAAAAAAAACATTATAAAATTTATTTTAAAAAAATAAATGAAATTTATGAAAGTTACTTTTATTTTAATAAAATTCTTATGAATTATTTTAAAATCCATAATTAATGACTAATATGTGCACTTTTCTATGAAATCAATTCCCAATTAATTATGTACCTATCAAACGGTACAAATTAATTTTAGTCATCAATACATTGAATTGCTGTCGTTGCTTTCATTCTCTTACATCATCTTTGTGCACAAATGGTTTATTTTGTCAAAATTTTAGGATTTGTTTTTTCAAATATGTTTGCGGTGAGTGAGATCATGTTCGCCCTCGTAATTAGATTGAGTTTGATTGGCTTGTGAAATGCTTCGAATATTCCGGTGAACATGAGAAGTATCCTTTTTCACATCCCCTTAAGGTATCAAATCTACTTTTGGTGCATCGAGGTGATGCCTCACTACAGAAAGTTGACGACATGAAAAATCAAAATAGAAACTGATTGCCCACCAGCTAAAAGGCCGAGAAAGGTACGAAACTCATTCCTTCATTCAGAACAATGAAGGCTATTCTCTAATTTTCTAATATAAGGTAAGGTAATACATAATTATGCATTTGAAAATTTATTTATACATCTATATTGCTTTCTACTATATTAGAAATCGAGAACACAAATTTTGAAAAAAATCAAACAATTTCTCCTACTCCAAAAGACTTTTCATCATCGACTTCTCATTTTTGAAGGATCTCCTTGTAATCTTTTCTTATCTAATCCTTGCATCAGCTCCGACCAAGTGGGGATTTTTTTTCCTCTGGATAATTTGAACTCGAAATATTTTTTCCAACCTTGGTGTCCACAAGTCACTCCGACCCAATGAACACTACCATTCTCAGCCGCAGCTCTTTGACCCGATGTGATAACAACGACAATACAACAGCAACATTAATTGACAGTAATCAATAACAAAATGACTATGGTTAGTAACTTACTCATATGACATGCAAAATATTGCGATAATAGACTCCCAAGATAAGGAGTGTGACCGTGTCAGGGACAATTTGTCAACGAAGACGACCGGTTGCGTTTGTCTTCGTGGACGAGGGGAAAAAACTTCCGCGCGTGGCATATTAGACCAGGGGGGTCAAGCGGATGGTCATTAAATTACTGAAATGACAGAAAGGGGCGTCAAGTTTCTCCAAAACGTAAGGGGAACGGGCCGAAAACGCCTGCAAACCCTCCTCCTTGACCACGCGACTGCTCTTTTCATTCTTTCATTCACGTAACTTCCGCCTTTATTACGCGTCTTCCTGGCGAGAATTTATTTTAAAAAAGAAGGCCACACTTGGAAAAATTGGCGAATGGAAACTTCTGTCCGTATTAAATGTGAAAGGGAGAAAGTGAATTCTTTTTTTCTGCCACATAACATCTTCTGGCGGAGTTCTTAAAAAAACATATAAATAATGCAACCTAGACTTTTAAAACATAATTTTTAAAGGAAAGTTATTCTTACGAGCTTGAAAAAAATAAAAGAAAAAATAGTAAGTTTTAAAAAATGGGTGAAAATAAACTAAGTGAGAAACTAATAACACAAACATCAAAAGATAAAGTAGATTTGCAACAAATAAAAATAGAAAATGAAAAAAAATTGTTTGGCATCAAGAAACAGAAAAATGAAAGAAAGATGAAAAAATGCAAAAAAAACACATTTAAAAAGAGTTAAAAAGGTGTTTTTTTGTTTTTTAACATTTTTTTAAAAAAATTGCTGTTTTTTAAAGTTTTAAATTACCATTTCATTTAATTATGGCATTTTTTCGAGTTTTTTTGGGAAAAAAAAGGTTTTTTTGTGACTACCGATTTTGGTGGTGAGCGTGTGTATAAACTGATTTTACTAGGGTTGTCTGAGAGAACTGGGACTAGTTGTCCAAAAACTTGATTTTTTTTTAATGTTTTAAAAAACTAATCTGTATATATAGATGATAGGATCAACACTCCCTTTCAAAAAAATAAGTTTTGGCAAATCTTATTTATTATATTAACCAAATACATTTCAAATGGAGTTAAAAATTATTTTTTACTTTAAAAATTGGTTAAAAGTTAGGCGTCGCCCATGCTAGATCTATGTTTCTTGCATGCATGACATTCGAATTAAAGGGAAAATAGCTCTGGACCCGGAGGGTGGTGGGATAAGGAGTGACATCCGCTCTTGCGTACCACCACCAAAGAAACTAGGATGATGATTTTTGTTGCTCTTTTTTATAACGTAAATGTTACACATGATGGGTGCGAAATTTGCATGTTTTGGAGAATGAGAAAATTTTGTCGTAGGATTTACTTTGCGTGTTTGACTAGCTCACAGATTGCCCAGAAATTTCAAAGAGAATGTATTCACATGGGCTCAAGGGACAACCACCACCCTGTTGTAGAGAAGAACAAGCCAGCAGCAAGCTTGTCAAACAAATTTCATCGTTCAAAAAGTGCTGGGAAGCTGCGGCAAAATCTTTCCCCACTTTTCCAAGAAAGTCGGTCCATAGTCAAACGCCTCCAACGGCATGAGAAAAAAATTCCAAACAAGCACATTCTTGAAATATCGAGTTAGCGTAATCAGTTTTATAATATGTAATATGTCGTTAAAATGCGATTCATATAGAATATCAAACACTAAACTTTCTTAATGCAATATTATCGACCCTTATTCTTCGATCGCCGATTAGGGCACCCTTTTCATTGCAAAATAACTTTAGAAAATTATTATTTCAAATATAATGCATAGAAACTATTACAAAATCTTGATCTGATACAGCCAATACAGACTGATTCTGATATATAATTAACAACTACAGCCATAAAATCGGTCCTCCTAACCAATTAAACTAAGTTCGTTCGTGATTATTTGAGTAGACTTTTCATTGCGAACAAGGTGCAGTATTTTCTTTTTATTTATTTATTTATTAACTTTTATTCAAAGACGGTTTAATTGTTCATTGACTATGGTGTACGCAGCCCTGTCAAAGTCCAGTTGTCATTCAATTTTCACGATTATTATTATTATTATTATTATTATTATTATTATTATTATCTTTTCTACTTACAGAATTGAGTGTCTAGAATATGATGAAAAAGAGCTTTGGCCTTTTGGAGGTATATCATCCAACGACTCCTCCTTTCCCACATGGTTGGTCGAATAAGAGCATCTTGTGTATGTGCGATTCTAGTAGGCGTTGCTCTTCTTATTATATAAGATGATGAAGATCACGTGAGAACAAAGTCAGATCCCGCGGCCTTTGACAAGTGACAAGACGGACGCTGAATTATTGAAATGCCTATCTCACGGATCACTCAGCGTCAGTTCCTACCTCCCCCAAGCAGTTGCCCGTATTGAGATGCAAACAAGCGACACAAACACGTCTAGAAAGCTCAAATGGAACTCGATCTACTAAATGTACCCATTAGATCAAATCTGCTCGAAGAAGAATCATTATTTTGATTTTGGGATTTGATGAATCTCGAATAATTCTTGACTAAAAGTAAAAAAAAAATCACAAGAGTAAGGGTCTGAATTGGACAATTTATCCCCGAGATTCAAGAGAAAATGGGGGAAATAAATCATTCGAATCGCCTGATTCAGGAGAAAACCATCAATCCAACTTGATCGGAGTTGTGTCTATTCTAACACAATTACTCATAAACCTTAAAGAAAATCAGAAAATAAACAGCACTAAAAAAACGTTACATATATAAGAAATAGAATGAAGGGTACCAATTCAAATTCGAAGACCAAGTTTTAATCGGATTGCCAGTCTGATTTGAATCTTCTTAATTTGACTACTTGATTCTGTATGAAATGAAGTTCAAGTATTATGTGTTTGAATTAAATGTCAGCACTAGCAGAGCCAGAATTTTTTTTCTGGTGGAGGCACTCGTTCAATACCTTTAATTTGATTGGGGCACTTACACGTAACAATCAAATATATAAAAACATTAACATATAAATTAAACTAATTTTGACAAGTTAGTGTGGGCAATTGCCACACCAGCCACCATGTGACTCCACCACTGAATGTCAGTGAATATAGAGGTTGGAAGAAGGTGGTTTCCAGGCAAGTTCAGGCCTTGTTCCCATAAATGATAGCAGAATGGATCGGTCGACAGTGATTAAGTTTTTTCTTAAGAAAAAAAAACAGCCATGAAAAACAAAAGTACATTGGGGAGTTCGATGCATTTCACGGTTATGGTGCAGAAGCAGAAAACTTTCCTATATATATTAAAGTCTAAAAATTGATCAACTTAATATATATTTTGTATCAACCTATCCTTACGATCATTTTGGTAAGATTAGATTTTTTTTAAAATAAAAAAACCTTTGAATTTCTTATTTAAAGTGTATGGGTTTTGTCCCTAACCTATTGATATGGTTTGTACCAATTAAAAATCGGATCCATTCAAATTAATTATTAAAATATTTTTTTGGCAATGTAACCTTATGGATATGATCTGAAGATTTTATGGGTGAGAACTATGTATTAAGTTAGTCATTTTCTTTCTTAAATAATGATTTTAAACAATAAAACAATGATCGGCTCTTATTACATAAAACATTGATAGGAGAAAGATCAATTTTCCTTACAAAAACGACTTAAACTAAAACATGATTTACATTAGATTAGTGTTTATAAAAACGTTAGAAAGTTCACACTTAGTTGAAAATATTTTTGAACACAAATTTAAAAGGCCTGGCTTTGTCCTTACCCAAGTGGTCTTGAAAGGGATAGAAACCAGACCTCCTAAATTCATGTTAAAAAATATCTCAAACAAAATGTGAACTTTCTAACATTTTTATAAAATTAATTTAATGAAAATCATGCTTTTGTTCAAGTCATTTTTGTAAAAATAATGAATTTTATACTATCAAATTTTGATGGTATAAGAGCCATTCATTTTTTTACTTAAAAAAACACTATTTAAGTAGAAAAAAATGACTAATTTAATATATGTTTCTCATCAAGTCACTCTTGAGATCATATCTATAAGGTTAGACTGTAAAAAGTTGTTTGAATAATTAATTTTATTAGGTCTGTTTTTTTATTCTTACCCAAGTGATCTAGTTTCTACCAACTTTCCTCTAGAGAGAGAGAGAGAGAGAATATGAGGAACTGAAATTCTCCGCTGTCTTGAGCCTTGTTTAATCTCAGCCATTCGATTTATTGTATTGGGCAGATGTGATTGAACACTCAATGCAATGCGTCATACCATGTGCTATATATATATATATATATATATATATATATATATATATATATATATATATATATATATATATATATATATGTGTGTGTGTGTGTGTGTGTGTGTGACACAAGATTTATTTTAATGTCATCCAAATGCTACCTTAAGTTTTTATATAAAGAATAGCGCTTATTTGTCATTGAGCCTGCATAGGAGTGCAAATGCTTCCCTTTTGAATTTGAGATTTTTATTGTATCAACTCCCATGTTTATTTACCACGACGATTAAGTCATTTTTACAGCTTCAGATTGTTCAGATCTATTTTAGGCAGCCCGGTTTCTTTGCGATCCTAGCTAGGAAGCGTTAAGCAGATTTGATAATAATAATAATAATAATAATAGTTGCCTTAATTTTGATATCTATGGGTGAGTGGGAGGATTAATCCCACCATTATGAGGAGAGCTGGAGCTTCACCTTTTTTCCTTTGTCCTTAAGATTCAGAGCTGCATCGATATGAGATCTCTATATGCTTCAACTTGTATGTGGAACCCACCCTGTTGCAGTACGAAAACATAATTCCCACAAGTCCAACCAAAGATGTGCCGAATAACGCATCCAGCTTGAGCTATGCTCCTTAGGGCACCTTATTAATACCATTCACGCAAACTTTCCACTTCTTCCCATCGTCCACAAGGTCCAGAGCTGCATCAGCACTAGGTGATATGAGATCTCTACATGCTTCAACTTGCATGTGGGACCCACCCTGTTACAGTATGGAAACACAATTCCCACAAGTCGAACCAAAGACGTGCCGCATAATGCGTCCAATTTGAGCTATGCTCCTCAAGGCACCTTAATTCTGATGCCATTCACGCAAACTTTCCACTTCTTCCCATCATCCACAAGGTCCAGAGCTGCATCGGTATCAGGTGATACGAGATATCTACATGTTTCAACTTGCATATGGGACCCACCCTGTTACAGCATGGAAACATAATTCCCTCAAGCCGAACCAAAGACGTGCGACATAACACGTCCAGTTTGAACTATGCTCCTCAGGGCACCTTAATTTTGATACCATTCACGCAAACTTCTCACTTCTTTCCATCGTCCACAAGGTCCAGAGCTGCATTGGTATCAGGTGATATGAGATCTCTACATGATTCAAATTGCATGTGAGACCCACCCTGTTACTGTATGGAAACATAATTCCCACAAGTCGAACCAAAGATTTGTCGCGTAACGCATCTCAAGTTCGCCGGTTTGAGCTATGCTCCTCAAGGGGCCTTAATTTTGATACCATTCTCACAAACTTTCAGTGGAAACACTAATAAAAAACAGTGGAGCAGTTTCTCCTGTCTCTAGCGTCTTGTCTTGTGGTGTGTACACCGCGTTGAGTTTGCGGCAGCATCAGCTTTGTGGGCTTAGATTCGCTAACAACCGTCGGGAAATGCCTGCTATAGCTGCTCATGCACATGATGGTGGCCCACACTCCGCAATGGTTCATTCATATACGCATAGAGACAGGAACATGTGAACATTATTACCAAACACAGCGTATGGCTTTATGTAGTAAGAACAATTTTTTAGTCATCAAATTTCAGTGTCAAATTGTCATCGTTTGCGTAAACAAACAAAATGCTTTGGATCGTAGTATTTAACTTCGTTCGCGAGTACCGGTACACAAAAACAATTCTCCACGAGGGAATGATTTTGATTACTTTAGATTTTAGATCCATGAATTCGATGTGGGAAAGGAGGGAGGAGGATCTGATTTGCTTTGGCCGTCTGAGATCTTCGTTTTGCTTCTTTACATTGGAGAAAGTCTGATTTGAGACCGGAGGAGGGTGGATCTGATTCTTAAATTTATGAATCTCAAATCTTCAAGATCTTAGGTCAAAATAAAACAAAGGTTTTAGAAATGCAACCAGTGCGGAAATGCTTTCATGTTTCAAGAGCTACTCGCAGATAATGAGACATTATTACATCTTTTCTTAACCCCAACCTCTCTCTCTCCCCCCTTCTTTCTCTTTCTCTCTTATATATATATATATATATATATATATATATATATATATATATATATATATATATATATATATAGAGAGAGAGAGAGAGATTGACGACTATAGCTATTCAGAGTCACCAAACCATGTAACCAATACCATCTACATGATGCAAATGAATGGTTGAGAGAAAAACATGGAGAAAGTTTTGGAAACTAATACTAAATGACAAAAATGTCCATTATCTTTATCTCTTTGTTTTTCTCTTAAATGTCTATCCTAATGGATGTGACAGTCTTCATCTTCATTAGATAGTTTGGTGACTCTAAAAAACCACAATCACTATTATATATATATAGTGTGTGTGTGTGTGTGTGTGCGTGTGTGTGTGTATCTTCTTGTATAAGCTAAACTGTCTCCTTACCAGAAGATAGGAGAAAAGTCACTGGGTTTTATGCACTTGAGCAAGCCATGATGCCTCCTGACCCATATTAAAACACATGAGCTAGTACATCTTCATAAGTTGTCAATGCTACACTTTTACCTTCTGCCCCATAAACAAGTGCCTCTCTTCACAATGTGACGGTGCACTTGAAGGAACTTATGAACACGCCAACCAATGAATACATTCCTTAGCATCCTTTCCTTCATGCCCAAAAATTTGGCCCGTGAATGAGACCATAGCAGCACAGATCATTTTGGACCATTGCACGAGTTTCAGAGGAACATTATAGCACTGTGCAAAAACTCTTCAAAAAATTTTTATGACCTTAGATTTTTCACTCATCTAGGAAGAAGGCACTTTCATTGAAAATGGCCCAATGTACTAAAATGTGGTTTCCATTGAACATTGTTATAAATATATATAATGGAACTAATGGACAGAACTATGTCCTTCTGTGGCATTAATGCATCCTTCTGTTTTCGTGGTTTAGACACAAGCTTACAAATGCACAATCACGCATACACAGACAAACAAGCTCGGGCACAAAAGGAGGAAAAACTAGACTCAAATGATCATGGAAGGTGCAACCGAAGGGAGGTGCAACAACTACAACCAATGACATTAGATGACTATTATATCTAACAGAAGAGTATTTCATTGATTGAACTCTGTATATCCAGTTTTAGCATTCATTTACCAAGAATATGCTTAAAATATTAAAATAGTGGCACCTAAAAAAGTTTCACAACGCAATCATAAGATTTTATTGGGTAATAGTGTTTTTCGTAACACCAAACAACTCTCCAAAAGGGAAGTGTCTAAAAGGTTCCATGCATTGGGATCCACTGATTTCATGTTTTAAGATACAAGATAAATGGTGAAGTACCACGATTCAACGAGTCATAAAATGAACCATGAAGATTTCAAGAACAAATGCGAAGCATAGCAAGATGGGAAAAAAGGTCTTGGAATAAAATAGATAAGAAAAACAGCTAAAGGGCGGTTGATGAATTGATATTGCTTGGAGATACTGCACCATCCATGAGAACTGCATACCCGTCCAAAGTAAAACGTCTTTTTCAAATGAAAGTTTAGCTGCCAACTTGTGAAAATCAAACCTTGTCGACTGCCTGGCTCATAGTACTTTCTGGCCGTGTATGCAACACGCACAGAGCCACTCTCTCTCTCTCTCTCTCATAATAATAATAATTGTTATTATATATATATATATATATATATATATATATATATATATATATATATATATATATATATATATATATATATATATATATATGAATGATTGGTAGTTACCAGACTACTTGGATAAAAGATAAAAGAAAAGTTTCTTAAATTCATTTTAAAAAATCTTTAAAAAAAAGTAACCTTCTAATGTTTTGACAAATATTAATTTAACATAAAACATGTTTTAGTCATATCATTCTAGATCTTTGTACTATCAAAATTTTGATGTTATAAGAGCCATTCATTTTTTTACCATTGAAAGAACGTTTAAGTAAAAAAACGACTAAAAAAATGTTTTTCATCAAATCAATCATCATATCTATAAGGTTAAATTGCATATATATATATATGGTTTTTGTCTCTTTCCCAAGTGGTTTGATTTGTCCCAACTTTCCTCTCTCTCTCTCTCTCTCTCTCTATATATATATATATATATATATATATATATATATATATATATATATATAGAAAGCTACATATTATATTACAACTTGAACAGAAAACATAAATTCTAGTCAACCAAGTTTCATGTAAGCTATAACTTTTAGGCATAAACTCTGAACACATACAAAAAGCTAAATGTAAAAATCAAAATGTGATTCATTTGATCTTTGTGATGTTTGGTAGATAGAATGCCGATAAACATCAAGATTTACCAGTACAGTCCGAAAATTGGCAGATACAAAGAGACATCGTAAAATAGGTTTACCAGTCGTATAACCAGAAGATCCATCCACTACTCACTCTCCGGCGAACAAGACCAAGGTGATTAGTTTCCTTCAAGTGAATAAGGAGAAGTCCAACAGAAGGAACTTACGCTTGTGTTACTCCATTCTTTGTTTGCCATTTTTACCTTGAACTCTCTCCCTCGGGCATAGTTTCCATAATACATTTCTTAAACAATTTTGACATCTCAACTGCTTTCACATTTCGAACCTGTATGTTCATTTCTATCACCACTACCATCAGTCTACACTCGGTCATCATCTTAGAAGAGAGACATATCAGGAGGTGGCCCGTAAAATGTCTTCCATGACAAAGGAATGCTCCATCCGCTGGTACCTTCCTTGCCTGACAATAGAAAACAAACCCAATGATCAATGGCCAATTTCTATTTTCCACTCAAGAGAGAAAAAAAAATATGAAAAAGAAACACACTAAGTGAGAGATTGGTCGTTACTGCTCAAGTTTGGCCAAACTGAGCTGAAGGCTGTGAATGTTCCAACTAGGCACTTCCCTATGTTGGAACAGAACCAGATACAATTTGTTTTTTCTCAGAAATATGCGAATGAAAAGCGACAGGCAAAAACATATGACCACCATCACTACCACGCAAGTATTTTGAAATCATAAAATGTAAACAGTGCATCATGCCCATATAAAACACAAGCATAATTGAGTCCTTACTAGCTTTAACTTTCAGCTTCGGATTTTGTTTCCAGGTGAGCGAGAGGATTACGACTCGTCGCACCTGGAAATGAGCCCAAAGGTCCCCCACTCCCCCTTTCTATGGTCCTAAGTTGCACCAGCATTAACAATAGCAATGGTGCCCCAATCAACTTAGGTACCATGTCTCACCACTTAAGACATAAAGGTATAACACCCACAGGAATTGAACTAGAGACATGCGCTTTCATATGCCCCCAGCCCAACCAGCTATTTTATGCCCCATGAGGCTTGGGTTTTGTTTAATTGAGCTTGTGTTCAAGCACAAGCTTGGCTTCCTTTGCATAAGAATGAGGTGCAGCTCTAAGTTACACAAGCTTGAGCAACTCAGCTTCTTGTGCAATCCTAGTAATACCCTGGTATCATGCCTCACTTGTCTTCGTTAACTCAAAAGGTCATAGTGACTTTCACTCATTTACACAGTTTTGAGTTGAACCAGAAGGTCCTAAGACAGCTCATTCCAGCAAAACATATGCTTACCATTGTCCTTGTCAAGTCCTAGGAGATTCAAAGCTGCCTCAGCCAAGACGAAAGAATCAGGTGTATTGTCCCCTTCAGCGCAGTAGCATAATATACATGTTACTTTCAAGCCTTTTGCCTGCAGCAGATGCCTAGCACAGTTAAGTAGAAGCTAGTATTTGGGCAAAGTGACCAAATTCTTTTAAGAAAACAAGCCAACTGTCGGAACTCTGATGAAGTCTGCCAACATAGTCCAATTAAAATTAGGGCCTACAAAATATTTGCAGTGTCTCTTCATAGCCATAGTAGGTCATCATAGTTTATTACCTTGCAACATGAGAATAATGCAGCAAAAGGAAGACTAGGGTAGTAATCATTAACCACTAGCTCATCATCAAAAGAGAGAGACTCCTCTTCCAGCACAGGATTGCCATCAGCAAGAGAACTAAGATACTGCCATCGCTTATGATCTGGGATGTATTCCTGAAGCCTCTTCCACCCAAGTTTTTCGCAGACATCATCACTGCCATCCTGTCCGGCGCTAGATATATAATAAATGTGTGACCTAAACATAAACGAAACATCAGGAAACAACTACAGAGACAAAATACAATAGCACACAGCACACAACTTAGGTACCCTGAATCATCACATTTTTGCTTCTTCCCAGAGTCTAAGCTCGAGAGAACAACAACATGCTGTTTTCCTGCTGTGGCTGCATAGGAAGCCAAGTTCCTTGCAAATTCTACCATCATTCCCTGGAAAACATCCATCAAGATTATTTACAGGAAAAGACTGGTCTTGCTGGATATGAAGACTAATTAAAACTTATGTGGCCACAAGTTGACCTTCAGTGATAGCATAGACAATTAAGATAATTGTGAACTTTGAAACTAAACATGTACAGCAAGGAAATTGTTCTTTACTACTGAACATGTACAGCAAAATAAGCTTTCTGGTATAACAGAAACTGATGAAAGTAGTCATGCCAATGCTTCACAAATCACCATATGTAATTCGTAGGCATCTGAGTAGTGCATATGGCTGGGAAATGCAATGTAGCCTGTTTTATATTCTTCATGTGTCTGTGAATTGGAATTCTAAGTTTACTTGCCAACTTTCAATTGCTCATGTATAGTTCTTGATTGTACCATGCACTTATACTCAAAAGTCAAAACTGAATCAGCTTTTAGAGTGTACCGCTTGCTGTTTATTGCAAATCATGCATTCAGTTTTCTTACTCTAAGATTATCTTACCAATTTCAGCCTAATATTACAGCACAGATATCCAATTTCAGCATATGTTTTCTTATAAAAGAAAAAGCGACCAGTTCTTAGATGCATGGAGGTAACTTTAGCTTGGAGAGTAGCACAGAGAAAAATCACCTTCGTTGCCATGTAATCAGTTCTTCTCATGAGCTGCTACCTTTACTGGCATATTAAAAGTCTTCAGCTAGGGATTCAGCTCCAATGCTGTATGTTCTGGATTGCATCAGTGTTAGTTGTTGTGGCTTTTCTCAGTATTTACTTTTTCCAATTTAACTTCTTCTTTTTCCTCTTGAATTGACATTATTATTTGTCATACTCTGTGTTTATAACTTACCAGCTAAATTACCAACTTGGACAGACAAGTCCTGAGTCCTGACTGGTCTCTCCATAGTCTTGAACGACCTGTATCCAACTTCCAATACTGAAATTTAGGGTGAGCCACAACTGCTAAAGAGGCGATCAATCATTTGAACCCTATTGCTGCCCACCTCCTCCATAAGTCAATGCAGGTTCTTACCTTGGGGTGGGGCAAACAGCTACATGATTCTACACAAATGTGCAAGCAATGATGTCTCTCACCCCAAGTTTGTACAGTTTCCGCATGTAGAACTGGAAAAAAATACATATGTGACTATACAACGTTCAAAAACTAATAAAGGATTGGCTGGTAATTTTGAAGTTTTTTTATACATATGTGACTATAAAACGTTCAAAACCTAGTAAAGGATTGGTTGGTAATTTTGAAGTTTTTTTATCACAACCACCTCAGCAAGTTCAATTTAAGGAGAGAAATAACTTGCTAATACATTATTTGCATGTAAAGGAATAGGAATGCTATTGGTTTGCACATGCTCATGCCAGTCCTAAAAATGCCTTTTACATGCATACCAACATTTGTGCATACTGCATACGCACATGCATCCAGGCATATGAATGTGCATACTCATGCACGTGAGTGAGAGTGAGTGTGTGTTATATATACACACACACAAGAGAGAGAGAGAGAGAGACTCAATTTATGTCCTAAACACATAAAAGTTTCATTTTCCTATGGTTTTGGCAATAAATGAATTGTTAAAAATAACATAAGAAAGAGCGAAAAGCAGCATTTTGTTGTCATGGCCACCTCTTTCTGACCAAAAGCAGTCCATATCGTTTTCAGTTTTATATCATTTTTCCACATATTAACTTTTTCATACTAGTACATGAAGGACTATTGGTGGTGACGGTGGCAGTAGTATTGTTAATAGAGTAGCAGCAAATTCTCATTGCCTCACAAAGCTATCGTTGCGGCATTTGGCATCTTAGGTAGTCTATCAGTAGTGCGAAGCAAATGTCATGAGCACTGAAAAGCGAGTGCCTTGTAACAACATCTAATACGTTAAAACAGCTATTGTGGCAGTGCCTTCTCTTTGCATATGTGTGTTCATAGTGCAAAGTGCAACTACAGACATGGTTAAATCATATGAAGTCATACAAGTTCCATGTTAGCTTCTCTTTAAGCATGATATCGTCATAACAAAGTACTTGCCGATAATAATTCAACACTAGTTGTACAAACCTAAGAATAATATATGACAATGACGACAGCACTGCACCTCCTTCATCCTACCATCTATAGGATGCTAAAAGATGCTTTAGATCCTCATTGGAAAAGGATGGGGTTTCCTCCTTTATTATCCTTACCTGGAAGCCATAGCACCTCCACCATAAATATGAGATTGTTGCCCAGTGAATTGCTTTACAAGATTAAAAGGGACAAGCACCATTTGGAATCAAACTAAGATTCTGAAACTAACACCATCACTGCCTTGGTGCTGTAGACACACCATTCATCTTCTTTTTCCCCGCCGTTATTTCCCTCTTTTTTTACCATATTTTGTCATATCAGCTATATAAAGAAGGCAATATGAAAATAGAATCAAGAAGAACTGGCAACATACCAATATCATAATTTCTTTCAAACATTTTAAACAAGCATGAAGCACACAAAAACAGAAAAAAACCAAAGATAAGGCATTTGAAGATAACCTTTATAACGGGAGATCTTTGTTGGATGATACTTAAGTCACTAGGTGATACTTCATATACTGCCATTGACACCATGAGAAAAAAAAATGATAATTATGTCCAGCAAAAAAGTTAAAGATACATTCATTCAGCAATACATAGTTTGAAATCTGTTCCGTGCACTACCTTTATACAACTTATTGCTTTTAGTACAACAAAATAAAAAAAACAAACCCAGTATTTCCTGGTTAAACCTTAAAGGCAGGAAACAAGATTATACTGTTTTCCTGCTTTCCATTTCCTTTTTCTTAGCCAGTAAAAGGAAAGAGTAAAGACCTGAGCAAAAGGGAACAGATCAAGATTGATTTTAGCTTTCAATCAAGGAAAAAGCACAAAGAGGACACAATGACAATATTTACACTTCCCTTTTATAACTAACATTAGCCTGTCCCCTATGCTTAGTTGTCAAGGCGTCTAGACGCCCGTCCAAAAGTTGTTGCAATTTTGCTTAGTTATTTTTAATTGTAAAATGTTTCCTTTATGTTTTATGTGTTAAGTTAGCGTGTTAGCAAGTTAGGATCAGTCAAAATCAACTTATAAAACAGCAAAATAAAATGTTTAATGCATTGAATTTAAACCAGATGATAGACTTCTCACTATACAACTGAAACTAACCTCTAAACGATATACATGAAACAGAAAATAACCAAAAATAATACCTACTTTGAAGTCTGTGCTCCCTAAACTGGACCTATGGTAGATGGCAACTGAATATGAACAAATTTGAAAGACTGTAAAAGACGCCTACACTACTCTGATTTAAGCTGTCTAATGCATACATTAGCAGAACTCAAATCACACCTACAATCCTAACTCAATCAATTCAGGTAAAAGATAGGCCTTGCAAGCAATCTAATTTCTGCACAAATTGTAATTTGCTAAGATACTTATAGCAAAATTCTCTGTTTTCAACATAAATTTTGCAACCACTGGGTCAAATCAGACTCTCTGCAATAAAATTAAGCTAAACTCAAGGGATAACAGGTCTTGGGAAGCAAAACAGAATCAAGTATCAGAGGCTAAAGTCACCCAAACTTTCAAATGAACTAGGCATGCTGACGCCTAGTCCAGCCTAGGCGCCAAACCCACACCCCACGCCTACGTGATGGACTTAGACATGGGATGTGGACTGACGACTAGTCCACGCCTAGGCGTTGCCTAGGCGACACCTTAACAACTAAGCCCCTATGTAGCAAGAACTTTCTATTACAATGGCCCTTAGCCAACTGAACATGGCAAAGAAATTAATGATCCAAAAGATTGTTTTCTAAGACGTTGTGTTCCTACAAAAAGTCAGCATCGCATCAGTTTACACTCTACACCCATTCACGAACATCAATTGATGCGCAGTTCCAGTGCAGGAACCAACAGTTTGCTTTTTTCCTCAATGATATCATGGATAGATTAATGACCTATTAATTGTTAATTTTGTTGTTTGCCAACAAGTTTTTTAACGCACCCATACCCATGCTTTTTTGAAAATTACAGCACCTGCACCCACACTTGAATGGAATCATTTATCATACTTAAGGTTGCTTTAGTTGTTAATTTATTTTTGGAAAAAAAGGAAGAGCCTCAGCCTGTTTAGGACCCTAGAATGGAGGATGGCCTAGCAAATACTGACTGGAAATCATTACCTTCACTATAATCTTATACAGACTTCACCAAAACCCATCTTTACATACAGCTGGATAGAAGTTTGTATGAATATAACATCATCCACTTCCTATTCTTCTTCAGAAAAGCACCCTCAACTCCAAGCCATCTTACACGTTGACTTGACTTGTATACCTTTATATATATGTATGCACTATGCACATACTCTTCCAAGGCAATCCTTGCAACACGAAGTCTAAGTTTTGCCATAACTTTCTAGTTTCCACTACTGCAATTTTAAAAGTGCACCCAGGTGCTGGAGAGTAGAGATGCCGATGATGAGGCACCTTAAGATATTAATTATTTCTCTGTTCTATCCTCTAATAAATTGATTGAAGGATAAGCTTTTCTCAAACCCCCATATTGTCCCTTTTTCCTCTTCTTCGTTTCCCTCCTTTTTACTTTTTCCCTCGTTTTCCTTTGAATAGACCCACCCTAACGTTGCCTAGGCCCGTCTAAGCCTTCTTACGGGATCTGCTGCCTAGGCTCGTCAAGCGCATTTAACTACATACTACATAGACTGTAAAATTAACTTCACATGTAATTTCTTTATGGGCGCATTTGGTTCTGATCTAAAGTACCAGGAGAAGAACGGCATGACATGAATCACTAGGAAACAGATTTAAGCACAGCTCCTTTGCCTTCTTCGAGTTCGAAGGAAGAAGCATAAGCCTCTTATGAAAATATCCCGGACACCATCAACCATGAGTTATACAGTGGCAAGAATGTGCAAAGGAGACTATGCACAGGACCCTCATTACCAATGTGTCACACTGTTTAGTTTTGGATGGGCATCGGAAAGTGTCCGGCTACCAAATGTTCAGGGTTCAGGTTGAATATCTCAAAGTAGAGAAACCCGAAGCCTACTAACAAGGCACAAAATTCATTCTTCGCATACAGAATCATAAAATTCTCCACCACGCAAGTTCACAAAATTTCCTCCATACTACACAGAAATCATATCGAACTCTGAACCAGTGATGTAAACAAGCATTACATCTTGAGTATGAGTAAAAGAGAAGAGGTCCATGTGACATCAAATTTAAACCTAAGCTTCGTCAAACATAGTTCAGGGCTGAGATTCAACAAATCCCAAACTTAAAACAAAAGGAGGGAGAAAGGAAAGCACAAAAAAACAGAGAGAGATTATGGAAAAATGCAGGAAGCCTATCACCTTCGAGCGGCAAGGCAAGGACTCCTTCTGGCACCGGACCATAGGCGTCATTGCCGACGCATGGAAGAACGGAAGGATCATCCAAGTAACCAACTCTCTCCGCCCTCAGCGAAGAGATCAAGAGGTCGACCGCCAACTGCCCTACGTTTCCAATGGACAGGGCCGGCTGATTCAATTCCAATAGGAAAGAGAGGATCAGAAACCCGAGATAGGCAAAGAAGTAGGAACTTGGAACACCCAACAAATGCAGAGCATGTAGAAACTTGCAGCAGAAGACTGAAGAAGAAGAATAATAAGAAGAAGCAGTTGAATTACGCACCACAACGAGAGTGGAGCAATTGCTGCGAAGATCATCACCATGTTGAGGGGCGAATGCCATCGTGGGAATCGAGTGGGAGGGGAGAGGGGTGGTGGGAACTCTTCCCGTGCTTCGTTTAGCCCCCTTCGTAGCGCCAAAACTTTTGGACTGGGTTGAAGTCTGAATCGGGTTTTTAATCAAATCGGTGTCAATCAGACAATTGAAAACCAGATTTGAATGGTTTTTCCATTGTCAAAACTATCATTTCTTCCATTTTTAACGTTTTCTCTTAAAAATGAAGTTTCCATTAAAATTGTGAAACTAATGTAAAGCATAGGTTTTACATTAGTATAGTTGGTCGAGTGAGTGGCATTGATAAAGTGAGCTGTTAGTTTGATTCTTGTGGTTGTTCCTCTTTTAAATTGCAAATGTTATGGCACAAGACTCGTCAATTGATGATGCTTACACCTTAGGCAGATTCCGCTCACCCAAGTTAGCATCGATTCTTAAGTTCAGCTAATTAAAACAACCAACTATTAATAAGTAACAACAAAGTGTGAGGTCATTTCAAATAATTAAACAATAGCAAGTTGGTGTTCAACTCTAGGAAAGAAAGTAGAAAGAAAGGGCTATGTGGGTAGATTAATGCAATCACCTACTTGTAATTGAAACATTAGTAGTGATTGGATTCATAAAGTAGCTCATATGTGGACTGGTTACCGGCTCGCCGTTAACAGCTTATAATGCATCCAAATTTAATGGGTTATGAAATTTTTGTATTCTAAACACATAATCCAGTGCATAATTTATAAAAAAGAAAAAAGTCTATGCTAAATCTATTATATGACCAAATTAAGTAAAGTCATTATCATTTAGCTTAGAGTATGTGAAGCCAGATCAGAACACACACATATATATATATATATACGCGTTTGACAATTATTTGAATGTACCTTAATGCGCTTAAATGTACACGGTGTTGGAAAAGAAATCGCACAAGCATGTGCATAAATCAGATTTTGTAAAATGAGTTTATTGAATAGTTTACGTTTGTCTGTCAGTTCATACATTATCGTAAATCAGATCTTCATTATTATTTTATAATCATTAATTTAGACAATATTATAGCCACATTTATACAGTTAGATTTACTGAAAATATTTTTTTTGTATTGCAAAGCTGACTGGCCCCTTTGGTCGGCATACTTTTGGAAGGTTTAATTAAATTATCTCTCTCTCTCTTTATATATATATATATATATAGAAAAAGAGAGAGAGAGAATTATATATATATATATATATATATATATTGAAAGCAGCCCGTTTCTTTTGAAGGCGGATAGATTTTTTGTGGTTAAAAGCCAATTGTAAAATATGCATGGACGATGACAATTGTTTGGTCATCATTTTTAGTGGTGAAATATACCTTTTGTGATTATATAGCACACCGCATGAAAAGCACCCAGCATCCCATCGATTAAAGCCAAGAGAGCACGCAGAAATATCGAGAGAGAGAGAGGGAGAGAGAAACGATGGGATTTACAATAGAGAGAAAGAGTGTCTAGATAATTATATATAAACAGATGACAAGAAAGAAAGAGAGATAGAGAGAGAGAAAGAGAGAGAGAGAGAACAGCTGGGATTTACAATATAGGGAGAGAGAGCGTACAGATAAACAAACAGATGAATAGAGAGAGAGAGAATAGCTGGGATTTACAATATAGCGAGAGAGAGAGAGAGAAGCTGGGATTTGCATTTTGCAGTACGTGAACAAAAGGATACATTAACAGTGACGTATTCTCTGAAGGCATATTTGACAGACCCCTTCAGAGTTGCGAATTACGATCTAACGTCCAAAAAGTCCAGAAAAAGCAGAAGCAACGACGGAGAAAGAAAAAGCCATCTGACATAAAATTCTTCCAAAGAATTGTCCCTCTATATACAGACACGAAAACCCTACTGGCCTCAGGCCCTCACTGTGCAATCGGCGGAGACAGCATGTTACGCACGTCGGCACGTGCACCATCAAGTTTCCTACCAAACTGGATCGCCGGATCGACGGCCTGCATGGCCGCCGGCGAACCAAACGTGAAAACCGGCGACCCTTCACGGAGAGAAAGGCTCATCCATCCAGTAAGCCGCAAGAGCAGCAGTCCTCCCCTCCACATCCCCAGAGAACAAGGCAGAAGGCTGAGGGAAGAAGGCGGTGAGCGCAGTCTGAACCTTATTGACTAGCTTCTGCTGCCGGATGCGTCTCAGCACCATCTCCTTATCAAGAGGTTGGCTCCTCTCAGCAGCAGCAGAGGAAGAAGATCTCAGATAGACGCAGCTTGTGACTGTTCTACCGCTCTGCTGATTATGGTCATCATCTCTGTAATTGGTGAACGAAGAAGCCATCGAGATTTAGTAAGAAGGGTTATATGAAATGGAAGTGATCCGCCGAGGGACGGAATTTATAACGAGAAAGGAAGCGCCGCCGCCCTTGGTTTTGGGGAATCCTTGGTTGTATGAAGCCAAAACCATTTGCTGCATTTGATGTCCATTTTTGGTGGTTATGGAGTTCCAACTAAAACCGCCTTTTTAGGTGGTTTCTGCTGATGGTTTTTCGGTTCTTGTGGTCATTCTATTGGGGTTGTACACTTGTAGTGGTACAGTGAGTTGGTTTGGTTGCGGGGATGAAAGGCCTAGAAGTGGTGGTGCCCATGGTTTTGCCTCCAATGGCGGAAAAGAGAAACAAAGGAAGGAAAAGAGAAACAAAGGAAGAAGGAAAGGGGCTTCTCATAATTGATTGGTATTGCGCTTTTAGCCAGTACTGTAAGTTTCTGATCTGCTCTCGGATAAAAAAGCGTCAAAATTGATTGGTATTGCGCATCTAGGATCAGAAAGCATAAAAATCAATTTGCATTGCCCGATCATATTAAACTTATAAACATGCCGATAGATCGGATTTCAATCAGTAGTGCGACATAGAAAAGATTGAATACTCATTTAAGAAATCAGTGCGGCTTCTGATTAAAAAAACAGCACCTTATTAGATTTGTACTCATATCATGTTTTAAATAATTATCTGATCGAATTCGAATATTCAGTTTTAAACAAACATGCTACAACAAATATACTTACATTTTGGAAGTTGGTTCTTGATTGTGAATTTAAAAGTCACATTTGTATTCAAATGTGAATTTAAAGGTTGGATTCAGATCGATTCCAATTGTAAACATAAAAAACAAGTAAATATGGTACCGACTCTAGTTTGTTGGTATTTATATTTGAATCTGAATATATAAACATTCAGTGAATTTGATATTATAAAGAAATACATCCAATTTATATCTAATTCATTGACATCCCTATCTACCTGCCACAATAACATAAGCAAACGATAGAGACGTGTCATGTACGCGGCAACATGAATGTAGAAGCCGATATCCTGTCTTTTATCGGCTTATATTATTCTATACAAGTGACTATTGTGAGTACCTTATCTTTCCGGTTTCTTGGTGATATGATGGGCATTGGCTGCCCGTAGTACTTCTTTTAGCTAAGTTGCCTTTGCGATGCCTTACTTCAGCCACAGTTTAGGACTTCGCTTTTAGCTTTTTCATTTATTGTCTGCTTAAGGTTGGTCCATGCACGCAACCCGTGCGCTTTAATTTAAAAAGTAAAGTGCCAAGCCTTTTTAACTATTCCTTTTTTTTCGTTCGCTTTCTCTCTCTTTAGCAGTTTTTCTTTTTATTATTAGTCACCGATATTTTAAAATATTTAGTCCTACACATTCAAGATATCATTTATTTTGCTTTTTAAAAATCAAGTGCTTGACACTTTTTGCTGATGTACATCCGGTTTAAGAGCTTAACAGGTTTGATTCCCAAACGGACTTCTACAACTGTTAATCTTCCTCCCAGATCTACTTAGAGAAGTCAACAACTCTAGTAAAAGTAGAAATTGAACTACATCTAGTATAAACTGTTGAAAGCGGGTTGTGATCTATCGAATTAGGAACTTAAACACGGTATGAAAATGGGTCGAGATTGGGTAAGGATGTTACATGTACACATTGTATCGGCTCTTTACCACAATGAGGCTGCTGGGCGATATAAATCTCACTATTTTTTCTGCAAACTATAATGCAAGGCAAAGACTATCATGATACGTAAAAGATATTTAGAAGGCAATGCACAAAATACAACCTAAGGGGAAGAGGAGACCATCTGAAAATGGATATATAAACACCAGGATCCAAATGTCTTGTTTAAGCGGGCACAGTGGATAACTTATTCTTCCCACATTCCAAGTACATGACGTTATGTGTGGGGTGGTCCTCGGTGTGTGGTCATAAAGCAGCAAGCACAATAAAGCAAAACCATCATTTCACCACCACCAATTTTTTTTATTGTTCTCATAGATTGCAATAAATCGTTCTGCCCGTTGATCCAAGCCACATTTTCTTGCTTGAGCTTCACCAGTTGTCGACCTTATCATCGACGGCTAACTTATGTTCTGCCCACTGGAGAAACTTGTCGCATTTTGTGTCCATGTGCGTGTGTACGAGAGAGAGAGAGAGAGAGAGAGAGAGAGAGAGAGAGAGAGAGAGAGAGAGACAGAGAAGCATCTTGCCTATGTATTTCCATCACGATTCACAATACTGTTTCTCCCCTCCACCCACCTGAAATTAAGGCAAGATAGGAAAGCCGGTAACTACATACAAGGCAACAAAGGACAAGCATCTTCAACAATCTTAGCATAAATCAACGAGCTACAAACAGCTGAGCATGCGTTATGTTTCAAGAGAAACATTAAAAGATAAACAAGCATCAAGAATGTATATTTTTTAAAAATGAGTACCACCAACAGCTTTGTAATGTGTGGACACTGGACAGCCACAAACATGAGAAAGGAATCACATGGGTGAGTTGAAGATGCAGAGAGAGGACCACTTTATGGGATTAAACTGCATTCTAATCAGGACCAGAAGATGAAACCCCATGAGCATAGGCCAGCTACAATGTAAGAGATCATTTCCCCGACAAGTAAATGGGAGGGGAAAAAGAAAGTGCAGGTGATAAACTGAGACAATGATTAGAAAAGATGGAGGTGGAGAGAAAGAATGGCACACGGTTTACGTGGTTCAGCTTTGCAGCCTACATCCACGAGCAAGAGAGACCAATATCGTGATATTATTCACCACAGCCAAAAATACACTTGATTGTCATCAAGAGAATATTAAAAGGAAGGGAAATTTGAGAAATTTCCATAAAC